>JAJMBT010000033.1:0-172706 GCA_030565385.1 Kodamaea neixiangensis
TATACATTATGCCCAGACACCTGATGTAAGTCACTCCATCTGCATGCGTCACTATACTCCAAATCAGCGCACCTTTAGATAGCTCCCCAATCAGCTTCACAATACTTTTGTCCTCAACAAGCCCTTCGATTTCCGCTTAAAAATAGCATCAAGTCTTCGTAATCCGAGTTACAACAATCTCCTTACGTCCCATTCAAGCTCACCCTTTCGTAGGTGCGACGACTGTTGATTCTCCTGATAATTTAGTAGCCACTAAATATCATTGCTAAATCTGTCCAATCAGACATTCACCTGTCTTTAATTATCTTTTTATTTAGCCCCCAATAGAGTTTAATCTCCACCTGTGTCTCAGTATATGATAGATTGTAAAAATCAGATCGCTAAATAAATAAAGTCAAAGTCGAACTAAGACCTTCCAAAAACCTCCCTAGTGAATGATTGCAATTTTCATATTAAGCGAACTACCTGTGCCCATGGTGTTCAATTTCAGCCCTTTTTGATACAAAGATGAAGTGACCAAGTCAATTCAGCCTTATTTCAAGAAATTTTGTCCAGTTTTGGTGTACCTCGTTCTTTAGTAGAGTCGCAAGTTCGTTCAACCAGCACCTCAGTTGAATAATTGAATCATTGAACAAAACGTTTGAAGTAAATACAAGTTCTTTAATTTTGATTTCTTCGACTTTGCACACTAATGGACAATAAGTGAAAACTCAAAGGAACCGTCCACTAAGTACTTGTCTTTTCTTTTTGAAGTGGATTTGCTCTTCTTGAAATACACTTCGCAACCAAAACTTAGCTTGGAACTAAAATTTGATTCATGGTTAGCAAAAAATAGCTCATTTGGAACCTTCTTTCTGCCTTTACCAGGCGTCCTGTTGTGCACGAATACCAAATATATAAGAAAGCTTACTTAGCGTAGTTCTGAGATAATTGAGCGTCCCGTAACATCGAAAATGCAACTTCAGAAACTCTTTCAATTGAAACTGATATTGGTCCAAAACTAAAAGGTTGTTCAGTGACTGCACGGTAGATCTTCTGATTGAAGAAGCTGACTTAATGAGGATGATAAAAAGGACCATCCTCATTACAAATAAAGTTTTGGGCTTTGAATCCGGTTTCCTGCTCCTTTTTTCAAATAAGATGCACGATGCGTTTTGTTGCTTCATCATCGGGTTCAAATATACAAATAATAACCTGCTCCAAAACATTTAGGAGTTACTATTTTTCAACAATCACAAGATGAAGTCGAGTTTGAACAGCACTTGCATTCAGTTCCACTTTGACATGTTTCAGTGGAGCAGCAGATGTAAGCGGAACCGCACTGACAGGAGTCTGTTGGAGTAGCAAGCCTTGGATGAGCAATAGTCAACTGGAGAAATCATCTTATTCTTTGCGATTTGTTTTTGATGTGTTTAATATATTTAATAGTGTGAAGCGTAAAGACTACGTTGCTTAACTCGTCTAACGGCTTCAAAAAAAGAGTGATATTAATGCTTTAAATAATAGTGCCGAAAACTGCTTTTGGATTGGTTAGCCGTGAAACGTTGAGAGGCTTCTGCCCTTGAGACAATACCAAATTAAGTGATTCTTGAGGGGATTCTGCGTACCAGTGCTCACTTCTGGTTCGGTTCTGGATCTGCTAGTAGTTTTTACATCCTATTACTACTTACTACATCCATACAATTGCACACTTGCAACTCTTGCCTTTGCTCTCAAGACTGTATTTCTTCTGCTCTTCGCAAAACTAGTTGACGTTTTCTGCCACAGAAGCAATTTTTTTGCAGCCATTTACAAATACAAATTAGTTCCATTCGTAACCAATAGCAACTAGCGACGTCAGCAACACCTCGAGAATGCGTTTGTTTATGCACTTAATTCCATTCTTAGCAAGTGCAAACATATCCTGGGCGTTAGATCTAATACGGACACAGGAGCATGGGTCTTATGTCAATCCAAATCCTCGTCCATATGAAAGATGTGACGCACAAGATTTGGTTACGTTGTCCAATTGTTGCAATGAAGTGTTGGTGAAATTGGACGATTGCAAGGCCGATGACTTGGCTTGCGAGTGTTGTGCTCTTCAGAGTATTAAGAAGGAGTGCTACACGCTATGTCCAGGAAATCCAAGTGCCAATTTCCTTAGCGTATTGTTGAAAGACTGTTCGCTGTTGAACGATGTGAATGCATGCCTGTTACCATTCAAGAAGGTTGATGATAATTTGGCAGTCACAAAGAAATTATCTGCAGAAAAGACAGCCTCTTCTGATTCCCTTGATGTCTCGATAAAATCTAGAATCAGAGAAAAGAGCACAGAAGAAGGAGAACAAGAACCGGTTGACCTATTATTTGACTACGACGAATTCGACTTCTCAGCAGTCATTCCAAACGAAATAGCATCGTCCTACCTGAAGAATGTCAGCATCAACACTTCATCCAACGCCCTGACTTCAACTAATAAAGTCAATGCGAGCGAATCTGGTTCCAGCCCTATTATAACCATCAGCTCGTTATGTGTCTTAACTTTAGTAACAGTTTTTTCGTTTTTACATTAAATTAAACTTGAATCTATACTTGTAGTGACTTATACTTATTGACCCATTTCGTTCATCCAGTCGATGGTGTACTTGACACCAGTTTCCAAATCAACGGCAGGCTTGTAGCCCAAAAGAGTCTTGGCCTTGGTGATGTCGTGGTAACGAGTAGCGCAAGCCATCGTGACTCTGAATGGAGTCAAACCGGGCTCCTTTCCAACTAAACGAGCAAAAGCAGAGGAAAGATGGGCCAATACCATACCCAAAGGTTTTGGGAATACAATGTTTCTTGGTTCAATAATGCCGTCGGCTTTCCAGACGGTACGGGCCATCGTCCAAAAGTAGATAGGAGCGTCGTTGGTGACTATGAACACTTCACCAGCAATCTTTTCGCGCTCCTTTGGAGACAATAACTTCTTAGCCGCCAACACATGTCCGTCAGCAACATTCCCAGCATAAGTCCAGTCACAAATGTTGTTGTTATCACCCATTTGGAACTTGGACTGTCCCAACTTAGCTGCTGCACGGAACCCAGGGACTAATTGACGGTCACCAGGCCCAAAGATACCAGATGGTCTGACACATGCAGTGAGCAAGCCCTTCAAGTCGTTACTTTCCACAACTAATCTTTCTGCTCTCTCTTTAGTTTCGTTGTACTTGTCCATGTGAGGAGAAGCATATGGCCAGGTCTCGTCAGCATTGATGATATCGCCACCATTGAAGATGACACCGGCAGAAGAAGTGTACACCAATGCTTCGATCTTCAACTTCTTGCAGACGTCGATAACATTGGCAGTACCTTGGACATTAACACGTTCGTATAAAACGTCGTTGTTGATGTTAGCCAAAGGAGAAGCGGAATGAACAACAACATTAGCCTTACTTGAAGTGATGGCATTCGTCATGTCGTCTTCCAGTGTGATATCTCCAACGAATACCTCAATATTAGCAGCATTGAAAGTGAAATACGAAGCAATCGTCTCTGGGAGTGGTCTGATGTCAAACACAGATATCTTAGCACCAGGACAGTGTCTGTAGAATTGCTCAATCATATGAAGCCCAAGGAACCCAGAGCCTCCCACTAATAATACTGATTTCACTTCTGACATTATAGGTAGGTGTTTAGTATTCGTTTAAGTTGGATGATCTGAAAAACCCATCGTATAAAATTCTGCTTAGTAAATTCTTATAAAGCAACTTCTTGATAACACTAAATATACTGCACTTCTGCGAGGACCCTTGGACGATTCTCCAGCTCCACTAAGATAGTCGGAGAGGAATTTGAAGTATGAGAGAACCGTTATTAAGTGAGTACCGTCATATAGGTACTGACCGAGATAAATTTGTAACTAGGAAGAACTGAGTGATGGGCACTTAGAACCTTGCAATCTTAGAGCTCTACACTCGCTAATGATATCATCGTATTAAATACAATATCTAAATACTAAAACTTGAAGAAAGATTTGTATTCACTCACCTTCTCTAAGTCCAAAGCAACTTTCACAGGTTTCACCTCCGGAAATTCAAATGTAAACCCAAATGGCTTCGCAGGAAGAGAAGCCTTTATAGGCGCAGCAGGGAGCGGAGTGGTGGTATTGCCAAAACTGAAAGCAGGTGCTGTTTCTTTCTTGTTCGTTTTGCCAAAACTGAATGCAGGGGCCGGGTTAGCAGTACCACTCAGGGTGAATGTAAAGGGAGTGGTTGTGGCCAGTTCTTCAGCTGGCTTTGCATTACTGGTAAAAGTAAATGGTTTTGCTGCAGTCATTTCTTTAGCAGGTTGCTTTGAGTTAGTGAGAGTAGCTGGGGTGGTGGTTGTTTTGGCAACCGAGGGATTGCTTGGGAAAGTAAATGCAGTAGCAGGTGGTACCACCTTCTCAGCCAGAGCTTCTGGAACTATCGTAGACAGCACATTCACAGGTTTCTTGTAACTGAAGTTAAAGGTTGATTCTGGAATGGCTTGCTCTACTGGCTTTGTTTCAGTTGGCTCTTCTTTGGGCAATGGTTTCAGCTTATCGAATAAGATTGTTTTGTTGATATCCTTTGCTGTCAATTGAACTTTTTTAAAGCGCAGGGACGAGTACGGATTGGAGATCTTTTTAGAAGCTGATTCCTTTTGTTTCGCAGGAGCCTCCTGTTTATCTTCTAACATCGATAACAATGAGTTTGCGGTTTCACTGCGCGGTTTCTTTGTTGCTGGTTGTTCTATTACTGAAGGAGCTTCTGTTGGTTTTCTCCTCAAGTTGGGGGTTCTTATTCTGGTTCTGTAGGGCGAAGGCAACCCAGAGAACTGGTAGACTCGTTTTATAGATGGAGCGTCACGCATGGTGAAGCTGTTGTTGTTGCTGTGTATTGTGTGATACACGGGTGTGTAATCTGGGGTCAGAATGATCGACGTATTGGCACTGGCACGGCCCCCGATGCTCGACACCAGTCTTTTCGACTTCAATACCTTTTGGGTGTAAGGAGTTCCCACAACAGAGGTATTCGCCGACTCAATCGCCTTCTCTGTAGTCGATTTATTGATGAGCAGTAACACACCTTCATATTCCACCTGTGAAAGTGGGGCTTCGCCCTTTTGTTCGAAGAAGTTGGACAAGATGCGATGGCTGGAGATGTTGGATGTGGTGTTACCCAAGAAGCTGTTTTCTCCAGCACTGGTGTTGTAGTACGAACCGGGGATATTCTTCAACGAAGCGTCGGGGTACTTGGCATCATTGTCAGCAATTGAAGCCGTGCTCAGAGAAGATCTCGAGAGGAATGGAGTGCTTGCTCTCGTGGGTTCATCTGTTCCAGTAGAGAAGAACCTTTTCACTTTTGAAAAGATCCCACTCGTGGGGTATGGTGAGACCTTCTTGGACCTCTGGGTTCGATATACTTTTCTATTATCCATGACTTGAGTGATGGATTGGTTGAAGTTCATCGTTAATTTTTTTTGGCGGTGTGTATATAGCGAGTGAGCGTAGCGATTGAATGGAGTTTAGTGGGAAGGAGAGTGAAGCGGGAAGGAGAGTAAAGTGAACGAAGAGAGAGTGAAGAAAAGTTGATAGTGAGTGATGTTGAGTGGGGTTGAGTGATATTGGGTTTTATTTAAAGTTAGAATGAGAGAAGGAAATGAATCTTAGACTACGTATAAGATTCATTTCATTGGCTACTTATACTGTTTTAAGATCCGTACTTTGAGAGTATGTTAGAACTTTCCTTGAAGTTGCAGACGAACGGTGAGCAAATGTGACTTTAAGTTAGTTTTGTAAGGTGAGAACTCAATTAGTTCAGTGTGTATACAAAGTATACGAAGTAAACATAGATCAACAAGTATTGATTTGATTGAGAAGATAAAATGATTGGCTGCACCAATAGTCTAACACCAATGGTAATTGCACAGGTAATTCGAAAGTTATAAGTTGCAAGTATGCTCATACTCTAGTCATATTCGAACATACCCGAACTGAAATTTTTCACTCTTTCACTCTGCACACTTAAGCCCATTGGCTGCGAAAAAAAGACCCGTGCTGCAATTGAAGTATAAATACGATCACGTCAAGCCTTTGTGAACTGGGGTAGATAGATATGAGTAGAACGATTTAATCGAAAAGCAGATCCTGCGCCGGTGAGTCCCCTTTCAGATATTCATTGTTTTAACCTTTTTACCTTTCTTCATCATTTCTTGACAAATTAGTCAATTTCTGAAAATGTATGCTAAACAGTTTTGGAATCTCAAGAAACAAACAGCCAACATCAACCAATGTATAACAGAATCAACATAATGGCAGATGATATCAAATCACTATGACTACTAGTGCAAATTATAGTACCTAAAATTGCGTCAGATCTGCACCTATTAACTCATTAACGAGAGATATTACGTATTGTCATCTCCTTTTCACCCATAAATTCACCCTGTAATTAAAACACTAACCTATTCACCCGCTCTATCATTCACCACCTCTTCTCCACCTTTTCACCCTCATTCGTTCACTCTCTCGTCACCAACATTAATGTGAAAATGCCTGTACCGGCCCTTTCCATACAGGCACACCGTTACGAGCAAGTCCGCACTCGGTTCTTTCACTGATCCGGGTTCAACCATGCCATTTTGGAGTCACAACATGAATACGTTGCATCGTAATACAATAAACCGCTGCCCGTAACCGCAACCACCACGCTACCACCCGTTACGCACAGAACACCAAAACGTTTCGCTTCATCAAATTAATGTTCTAATTGGTGAGGTCGCCATCACCACCATCTCTTTAAAGTGCACCTCATTTGTCGAGCTTCTTCGCAGAACATAGTAACCACCACCCCACACAATACACAACATCTCCAGCTCGTTTAACACATAGAGACTCCCACCCGCCTAACATCACAGCCTCAAGTAAATTAATTTACCTTGAAGCATGCCAACTGCTCGACCGTTGCCACCATGGACCTCGCCCATCCACCAATAATACACACCCATCAGTAGCACAATAAACCGTGTTGCATCAAACCCAAAGGCATTCTCCACAAACGCTCCTGGTTCCTTGGTGACATTCTGGCCCGGTCCACATCGGGCCCCATGACTGGCCAAAGATAGCGGGTGCCGAGACCGGCTTTCCCCAACCACTGGCCCTTCTCTGCAGCCTGCGTTGCTTTTGGGAGTCACCTCAATTGTTTCGTTACACAAAACAGCAGGATTTGAATCACCCTCCTGCATACAGCTCACTGGACAGAGCCAGTTACATCATCATATGCGATGCGCGATTCTGATTGGCCAGAGATTGTTCAATCTAATTGCTGCAAAAGTCTTGCAATAAAAATTATGGTTGTGCAAGGGTCGGGCCAAGGTATAAATTGGGTGAGTGCTGCTGTACTTGTTTGAAACTTGTCATCACAAATCAATAAATTACAATGGTCCTTCCACACGAACCTGAATTCCAACAAGCATACAACGAATTGGTCACTGCCTTGCAAGACTCCACCTTGTTCAAGGAACACCCAAAGTATGAAAAGGTGATTGCTGTGGCCTCGGTTCCAGAGAGAATTATTCAGTTCAGAGTTGTTTGGGAAAACGACAAGAACGAGATCCAGGTCAACAACGGTTACAGAGTGCAATTCAACTCGTCCTTGGGTCCATACAAGGGTGGTTTGCGTTTCCACCCATCGGTCAACTTGTCGATTCTCAAGTTCTTGGGTTTCGAGCAAATCTTCAAGAACGCCTTGACTGGTTTGTCCATCGGTGGTGGTAAGGGTGGTTCCGACTTCAACCCTAAGGGTAAGTCCGACAACGAGATCAGAAGATTCTGCTACTCGTTCATGAGAGAATTGTCCAGACACATTGGTCAGGACACTGATGTCCCAGCTGGTGACATTGGTGTTGGTGGTAGAGAAGTCGGGTACTTGTTTGGTGCCTACAAGCACTACCAAAACAACTGGTCGGGTGTCTTGACCGGTAAGGGTTTGAACTGGGGTGGTTCGCTCATCAGACCAGAAGCAACCGGTTACGGTTTGGTCTACTACGTCGAAAAGATGTTGGAGAAGCAGGGTGAGGACTTCAAGGGCAAGCGTGTCGCCATCTCTGGTTCCGGTAACGTTGCTCAATACGCTGCATTGAAGGTCATTGAGTTGGGAGGAACCGTTATTTCATTGTCCGACTCCAAGGGATCTCTCATTGTCCAGGACGGTATCACCGCTGAGCAAATCAGTGAGATTGGTGCTGGTAAGATCAAGTTCCAGTCCTTGCAAGAGATCTCCACCTCCAGCTCCAAGTTCCCAGCTGTCGAGTACATCCCAGACGTCCGCCCATGGACCAAGGTTGGCAAGGTCGACATTGCCTTGCCATCTGCCACCCAAAACGAAGTCAGCGGTGAAGAAGCCCAGGCCTTGATCGACGCTGGTGTCAAGATCGTCGCCGAAGGATCCAACATGGGTTCCACCCAAGAAGCCATCGAGGTCTTTGAAAACCACAGAACCTCCCACAAGGTCTGGTACGCCCCAGGTAAGGCTGCTAACTGTGGTGGTGTCGCGGTCTCTGCTTTGGAAATGGCCCAAAACTCCCAGAGAATCCAATGGTCCTCCGAGGAAGTCGACGACAAGTTGAAGGACATCATGTACAGCTGCTTTGCCAACTGTTACGACACCGCACAAAAGTACGCCGTCGAAAAGTCAGACAGCTTGCCATCCTTGTTGAAGGGTGCCAACATTGCCGGTTTCATCAAGGTTGCTGATGCCATGTTTGAATTGGGTGATGTCTTTTAAGACTATAGAATAGCGTTTACTTCTTGAGATTTGTGTATTTATTAAAGGTTATATTTTAGAGGCGATGTAAGTACGTGTAACGAGTTGAAAGGAGTATTGGTATCTTAGCAATACGATGGAATATGTGTAAATTTGATGATTGGTACTGGTTTGTGCTAGCGAAATTTGATGGCTGCAAATTGCGTGCAACCTGAAAAATGCATCAGGAAGCATCATGACGTTTTCTTATTCGTATTTAAGCGACTGCTAAATTACATAGACAACGGACTTTGATTCGTCCTTTCAAGGAATAATCTTTGGGCGTGGCCATATTGCACGAATTTTAGCTAAAGTCAAGTGTTCTTGTATTTTTGACTTTTGTATTTAAAACCACATCCTTCAACGATGGACATTAGGATTTGTTTTCCCACTCCGCGTATCACTCTATGTTCCCTTTATTCTTGCCTTGATCAGATCCTTTTGTTGCACCCTAGTTCAACCCTATTTGCAACCACCCACAATTAAAATGCAAAATCCATCTTATTTCCTACAGATTTTTACAGTCAACATACACACAATGAACAAGAACACCTCAGGTAGACATCTATCAATGGAGCATTCGAACTTCTAAACTGCTTAGAAAATCACTCATCCTAAATTTTCAGACCGCCCAAAACCGTTTTGGAAAACAAAATCTACAGATAACAACGTGGAACCAAACCATCTCGCTTAATAAGTAGGAGCAACATGAGTGTGAACTACCGACACGAAGTGGACGTCCCATTCACAGATATGGATGATGAAGATGATGACATCATTTTCAATGAACAGCATCAAACCAACCCTCTTCAGGAAACACAGCCTACTGCGTCTGATCTCCTTAATGAATTGGACTATGAATATAAACCAGAAGAAGAGAGTTTCGCAACTCGGTTTACAGATAGAGTGACTTCCTTCTTTGGTAGGAAACGTGGACAGACAAACCTGTATGAGATGGTCGGAGGAGATAGGCAGAACACCCTTAGAGTAGATGGTGAACAGAATGCCAACACTCAAGAATCATATCCATGGTTCGATTTACGTGATTACAAGATTAGGTTACTAGAGAGGAAGTTGAAGAAGACAATATTTACATTCGTGACGGTGGCTGTCTTGTTGTTCGTACTACTAGTCACATTATTCGGAACTGATAAGAATAAGTCAGGACCAGAAACCCAAGCAGCAGGCCAAAAGGGTGGCATTCTGCAGCTGAAACGGATTTTATCCAACTCAACCCACCTGTTCTATCCAACAACCATCTTGGTGCTGTTGGACGGGTTCCACCCTCATTACATTTCACCTAAAGTCACTCCATCAATGCACCATATGCTCGTGCAAGACTTTGGAGCACCATACATGATCCCATCATTCCCCTCTTCAACATTTCCGAACCACTGGACGTTGATAACTGGTCTCCACCCACTGGAACATGGGATCGTGGGTAACACCTTCTATGACCCATCCCTTAAAAAGCATTTTATAAATACCAAGCCGAAGGAAGGAGGGTTGGATCCAGACTTCTGGCGCGGAGGCGAACCCATCTGGAAAACTGCTGAAAAGCAGGGAGTAAGACTGGCTGTGCACATGTGGCCAGGTAGTGAGGTGCCTGGAGTTGGCCCAGAAACTGATTTCGACAAGTACAACGGTACCGAATTGTTGTCATCAAAAGTAGACAGAGTGATGGGATGGCTCGACCGTGAAATTCAAGACAGACCGGAGTTGATCTTGACGTACGTACCTACAATCGACCAATTCGGTCACAAGTACGGAATCTCAGGCAAGGACTTGGAGGAACTGTTGACATATGTTGATAATTTTGTACAACTCCTCCAACAAGAACTCAGAAGGAGAAACTTGGAAAATGTGGTGAACTTGGTACTTGTGAGCGACCACGGAATGGCTCCAACTTCGAACGATAGACTCCTCTACTTGGATAAAATCATCGATATGGAGAAAATACAATACACTGATGGGTGGCCGCTTTTTGGGCTCAGACCAGCAGAACCTTACACGGTTGATGAAATCTACAACGAGTTGTATGATAAGTTGAAAAATAACGACGAGTACAAGCTTTATAAGGTCGAAGATTTACCGAAGGAGTGGCAATTTGGAGGACAGCCAGAGGAGCACAAGTATAACTATAGACTTGCACCTATTTGGATAGTACCACTGGTTGGATACTCGATTACCACAGAAAAGCAGATGGAAGCGAATGAAGGTGACTATAGACCAAAGGGTGTGCATGGATACAATAACACAGAGCTCCTCATGCGGGCAATTTTTCTCGGAACCGGTCCTTACTTTAACAAGAAGTTGAGTAATGGATTCAAAGTGAATCCTTTCCAGAACACTGAAGTGTACAATATCATATGTGAATCGTTGGATTTGACACCAGCACCTAACAACGGTACGCACGAAATTGTTACCAACAGTAACTTAATCCACGAGGACTGGAACGATCCATTAGTGTACCCAGATCTTAAATTCAAGGTGGAACATATTGTGCAAGAGGATGCTACCTACGACTTGCTCTTCCGTAAGAAACCACATGCCCAGCCTTGGGATACACACACCACCGTGGAGGTAAGCATGAATGATGATCCTAAGGGGTCCATGAAGAGCGACGAGCTGACAAACCTGATCGATCCAGAGAAACTCCCCAAGCCTACTGATTTCATGGATTCCAAACCTGAAAATTCCAGGCCTTCCCTTGAAGATAATGTCGAAGACCTTATCGATGGTGTCGTCGACGACATTGGAGAGGTGATAGACGGAGCTGGAAGCATCATCGACAGTACTTTCAATGCAATTGGCGACTCCATAAACCTGGTAGGTAACTGGATTTCTGGAATTTTTGGTCTGGGAAATACTATTTAGACTGGGTAGCATTAACATAGATTCTATTGAGACGATTCTATTTGAAATTAACAAACTTTATCTCTTGGGAAAGTGATGAGAAGTCATGTTCTGCCATTTCGTTTCAGTTCAATTTGATTTTCATCAAAGTTACAGTGATGACTTTTTCGTAAATTCGTAAATAGTTTATGTAGCATGCCTTGGGGAGTCGATTCTGAATGGTGAATTTGTCATTCTTAATGGGGTTTCCGGACTGGCCAAATTGTCTATACTCTCAAATGATGTTCTGTGGGACGAGTTAGGAGAAAGCAGAAGTGCGGTAATTTGGCCTAAGCTCGTTAAGTTTGCCAGTTCAATATAAGTATCAGACTCTGCAAACCGGAACGACTCAGAGCTGCAGTCTTGGCAAAGCTTGATTATGGATTCCTTAGGCAATTGACGAAACTCTTTGCTTCGTGTGACGCTCGCCCAGTTTCTCTTGAGCACTTCAACAACCTTGACGATGAAAACAGTTTCATTCAGGAACGTTAAATCAGCCCATAGTTTGAGGAGAAGGTTTATCGATTCTGAACCATCAAAAACTTTGAAAAGCCTGCTCAAAACTAAAGTTCTCAATTCTGACAACTCATACATGTTCGCCAAAATGAGTAGACCAGAAAACTGAAGCATACCAAAACCTTCCTCGATAAACAGAGGAGCGAAGTCAAGCAGTCCAGTGTACAAGTAGTAGATTAGTCCTTTCACTAAAGAATGTACCTCTGGAATAAACATTCGGTTCAGAGTTGTCTCATTCATGCCACTTCTGATCAACCTCTGGAAGTGTGGCCACCGTGCCAACAATATCGATTTGTGAACCTTCACAACATTGAGTAATTTGAGTTCTTTGCTAAAAATGTCCTCTTCTTCTTTCTCTTCCTTCTGCGCATCTGTTTGGTAGCTATAAATATCAAAGTCAGTAAATTCCTGGCTGAGCAAGAGCTTTTCAAAGTCGTTGGCGATGATTGAGCTGCCGGAAGTAACCTTGGCTGGCAGAATAAGAGGGATTCCAAGAGCATCTAACTTAATTGCAAGTACGCTAGAAAGTTGGTCCGTGGAGTCATCATGTCCTAATAAATACAACGTTCCTCCAGCTACAAACAGCTGTTTCCATTGGCGTCCATTAAAGTCGCTCACGTCGTTCTTCTTGAAAAATGCAGCCAACTCGGTTGCACCAAGTAATGTTTGGTGCTCGCATGCTTCTTCCAAGTTTATGGATGCAATTGACAAAGGCAGCAATCTAAGCTCCATGTTAATGCAGGGATTGGGTGAGATCAAGTATGTCATGCTAGTTGGAATGATACTATTAGGGCTATCTCCCTCATGTAGTGGCAGAAATGGTAAATTCTCAACCGAAATCTTTCCTATGGTGCCTGTCAGAAACAGGTAGTAGTAGTATGTATCATTCACATGTATCATGTCTTTATCCAAGCCTCCAAACGCGTACAATTTGTCTCCGTGTATGGTTATGTAGTGGTCAAACCTGGCCACAAATTTGATTGGTCCTGACCAACTTCCACTGGTTAGATCGTAGCAATAGAGATCATCCAACGGAACCAGTTTCACCAACCCACCACTCAAGTAAACTTTCAGCCCGTCAGGTGAAATACAGCATGCGTGTCTATACCGTGGACTAGGCGCATTGTCCATTGCAAATTGAGGAGCACCAATCCACTTTTTATCGTATATATTGTATATCATCATCAACAGATCCTTGCGAAAGCTATTTGAAGTGTGAACAGTAGTTCCAGTCAGTTCTTCAGCTGGTGCAGTGAAATCATCATAGGGGAGACCTCCAAAAACTAATATATTGCCATTTCCGACATATACTGCCAGGTGACCTTCACGTTCTACCCCAACATGTTTGTCATCAGCCTCCCATTCCATAGTATTCAAGTCTAGTACGTAAACTGTGCTGTCTAAGGCGTCCAGGTCATCAAAACCACCGTACAAAAACACATAGGGAGAGTCTCCACATGGCACTATGGCAGCTCGGTCGTTATTCGAAGGACTCAATCCATTAACATCAATAATCCTAAGACTCATGAATCGGGAGTGGTGCTTGATTAGTATGGGGAATTTGCTTTGATAAATCTCAGGCACGTGAATATTACGTAAGCATTGAGTCAGCGATGAGGTAAGTGATGAGTAAGATGTAAAGGCCTTGAAGGTACGTACTATTGAATAGCTTGTGTGTGGTAGCGAGTGGGAGAGGGCTTAAGAGTAAAGACGGTGTTCTTTGAATCTTAATTCGCAAATTCAAAGGTTCTTCTTCATCGACAATAGCACTGGGTGTGGAAAATGACTTTGAGTTACACAACTTCAACCTGTAGAGCTTACTGATCGGGCTTTAGCTTGGAGTGTATTTTTTTTACCTGACAACCTTGTATGGGAAGCTTGTATGGGAAGCTTGTGCTGTGCACATTAACTTTGGCTATTGTAAAATTTGCAGCCAAAATATTTCCTTTTTCTATCACTCTAACGAGTTGCTGAAGACGTGAAGATTGAGGAAGCATATCTTCAAAGACATAACCAAGGATCCTGATTGAAACAGGTACCTGTATATTCACAATATTTTCAATTTGAACCAGTTCACAAAAATTCATCATGCAAATAGTCTTTTAAGCTCTTGTGATCCAGGCGTTAAAATTTTAAAAACCTGTTCAAACAGAAAGTACATGGTGGTTTAATACAGGACTCGCGAACGGTCTTGCAGAACAACATTAGTGGAATGAAGTTGCGATGTTTTTCAACCAAGCGACTTCAAAGACGTGAAAAAATCTTGAAGTCTAAGATTTAAGTTTAGTTTAATTGTTTAAAAAATTCTCCAGTATCTTGAATTAAACAATACCTTGCAGATGCAGTTTGGGGTTAGAATTATACCAAAGCAAGCATAATCAGAGAGCCAACGCAGCTTACTGAACTGGATAAGCAAAGTTAAGTTTTCCAAGGATCCTTCCAACTCAAGCGTTCTAACTACAACTATTTCGTAGATGATTAATTGCAAAATACAAAGAACGAAGACATCAGGAAGGTAAAACATACCAATCTAAAATTCAGTTGGCAACCATTCGTCAGTTCGTATTTTCGAAATTCGAAATTAAGATTTCGTAAGTTTGATACAAGATCGTTCTTACGAGCGGCAAGAGTACTGTAATCGCTCATAATTGGATGTTGATTACGCCAGATGAACTTGTTCCACGCATGTACCATTTTACTCAGCTTTCGTTTCGTTAAAGGCAATTCATTCTGAATTCAAACTATTCAAACTTTGGAGATAGACTACCTACCATAACGATTCGCAGTCTTGAAGGCAGAGCCCCTTTCTCCTGCCCCTCGTACTTGAAACTTGCTATTGAATATCCAACTATCTGACAAGTTCGTTGAATTATGCTCGAAAAGGAAGAGAGGTGGTTTCTGACATGACACATAAACAACGCTTGTTAAGTGCATGCTGCCCGACAATCCCCGTTCAGAAGAAGTTGATATTTTCAAGCAATCTGGTCTGATACAAACGTGAGCAAGTCCACGTATTACCATTCCAGAGATTTTGAATCTCTATCCATTGTCCGAAGTTACACCATACTCCTTTCTAGGTTTGGTATTCGAATGAACAATCTAAAAAATCGGAATTAATCAAGTTAGCTTCTGGTCGGAGCAGAGCTGACTAGCACTACATGCGAAGGACCAATCTGTACGAGTTGTCACTGTCAGTATTTTAAAATTGAACTATTCAGTACCTCCAAAATACTATTTTTCACAGAATATTATCGAAACCTTGAACAATCCGATCCAAGCTCATCAAGGTAGATTTGTCGGCAATTGTGGCAAGATGGGCAGATTCCAAAGCTAAGGATAATAAGTTATTTTTTTTGGTTATGTATTCAATATTCCTTACCAAACCTGGAAAGGATCTCTATCTTCCTTACTAATGTTAACATTAGCATGGGGCAACTCCTTAAGCAACTGTTCTCTGAAAACCTTCAAGAAAGCACGCTCAGTGTTTGAGTGGTTGCACACTATTACCGAAGAATTGGTTTCAGTAAAATACAAGGCTTCGTGGTGGGACAATTCTCCTGTGTAGAACAAATCAGCCTCGACGCCCTTGAATACACCTCCTCCTGAACCTGCGCAGATTGCTATTTTGGAGACCTTCTGGTCCTTGTTCTTGGTGGCAACTTGGAGGTGTTCCAACAGCAAGCTTGCTTTGACGTTTTCCACCAATTTCAGTAACGCAACGGGTTCCTTGAGGTTTACCAATCTGCCCATTCCGCATCCCTCTGCTGTCTTGTCTTTTTCAATGGCTTCTCTGGACAATTCAGAGAACCCTTTGGTGATTCCATCAGCCAAGAAATCGTTGACACCTCCCGCAGCACTGTCGACTGCTGTGTGTGGACAGTAGACACTTATGTTATTCTTGATTAACTTGATTAATGACTTCTGTTGAGGGTCAGAAGGAGTGATCAGTTTAAGACCACGAAAGATAAATGGATGGTATGCCATAATCAAGTTGGCTTTCTGTTTAATTGCTTCTTCTGCAACTGCTTGGGTTAAGTCAATCGTTAATAAGATGTTGATGGGCTCAGAAACAGCTTCTTCATCATGAGAGGCATCTACCAACAACCCAGTGTTATCCCAGGATTTATCTGCCAACGCGATAGGGTAATATTTCTGAACTAAAATTCGGGTTAGTACAACTTCAAGTTTTAGCATATCTCAATGAACTCACTGGCATTCACCACTCTTGTAACGGAGGTTCTAGACATGGCAGCAATAGTAATTGAGTTGATTTGGTCGAATTTTCAATCCTGTATAATGGCTTGCAAAATGGCAGAGCAGACTACTAGGAACGAGCACACGTTAATGTGTTGACCGGGAGTTGGTGTCACTTAAACGGAGGGTGTAATAGTATCTATAATCACAATCAGTCTACCTTTATAATGAGTTCGTCAGACCAGCCTATTGACAGTTAGAAGACAATCGAAAAGCAAAAAAAATGCCCCCTGCCAGAATTGAACTAGCGACCTTTGCATTACAAGTGCAACGCTCTACCACTAAGCTAAAGGGGCTTACGTATTTGAAATATTGGCTAAAACGAAACTTAGGTTAAAGGTTTTCCGTCTAGGTGTAGCTGTTCTGAGTAAGTGAGATTGATTCGTTATTGACCATCTAATTGTACGAGAATCTGTGGAGGTCAATCGCTTTGAAAATTTCGAATATTCAAAGAAATGATGTATGAACGCTCCGCTTTCTTGATTTCCTTGCGCTGAGTATAGGGCAGGAAAATAGCCAGTTGAATTGGAATTGTTAAAATTTGAATGCTCTTGTGGACGCGTCGAAGAATGATGAACTCTTCAGGCTTGACTTTCTGGAAGTGTATTCGCACTTGAACTGATACGTACTTTCAGTCTTCACCTTCAAGAGAACCCAATTGAGGGCCAATTAAATAAAGGAAAGCGTTTGGCACTCTCCGTACCACAAATACTTATGGTCTTGTCTCCTAATGTTTGAGCTAACCGTCTGATCTCGAAACTTTTCAGCATATTTCCAGACACAACCACCATTCTACCTGCCAGCCTCCTCCTCACATTAGACTCTTGAAAACAATAAACACAACGACACACTCACATGCTTATGCTGCACAGTCGAGGCCACACAACTCAAGTCCAAAACCTTGCTCCTCTTAATGTGCAACCGTGTCTTTTAAAGTTTGAACAATTTGTAGCCTCATCTTGGGTACGCTGTTTGCGTTTAGGCGTTTATGTAAAGCATAGCCGATAGGATGTATGCTCAGACAACTGGTGAGACGCCTCCAGGCAGTCTCGTCAATCGAATATGATCTGATCAAACCTTATTCAGAACGCTTTTTGACCTCAAAACTTTTCACCAAATCACCAATATACTTGTAACACATGCACGAGTTTCATCAAAAGGGAGTGGAGTCGGGGAATGCTGACAAGTATTTGACTCTTGTGGTATTCCCATATCTTGAAGTGGAGTGAACAGCTCCTTAATGAGACTGAGTAGCACTTGGTAGTTTTTGACGTACAGCTCCACTTTTCATATTCATTCACAAAACGGTTGACAGGTTCTATATATCACAAACTTCAACTTGATAGCTCCGTATGATGACGATAAGTATTATGGAGATAATAGGAACATAATAAGAACATAATAGGAACATAAAAAGAACATAATATGAACCATTGAGTGGAATCGGTTGTGGACCAAGATAACATAAGGTACTGAAAAATTCCGTGCCAGCTTCTCAGTAGTAAAGCAAAGGCAGATTTGCAACTTTCCAGAATTGCTAGAATGGTCTTGGCAACCCTTCACGTACCGTGAGTTAGTCAGTATTTGACGATGATACAGCCCTTTGTGGCTACCAAAGCGATTCCGGCGTTACCAGAGAGAAACTCACAACAAGGGGTTCTGGAATCACCAGTTGCACCTCGAGTGACTAGTATCATCTTGTTGCGCAAGCTATAATTTTGCACCCTGGCCCAAAGTGAAAAGTCTGAACCACTTCTGGGGAACTGCTGGTGACATGACCGAAGAATCTGTCAGGGTGGATTTATTTTCAACTATTGTTGCAAATCTCATGTGCTGATCGGGACAAACAATAGGATTGAGCTTTGGGGTGTTATAATTTTTTAATTCCATTGTTTCATGAGGAGCACGATTTGTTTTGAGGAGGGAACAACTATAGCCAACTAACCCCTCCACCCTGGAGTTTGGTTCGTTGGTTGCAGTTGCATCAACAAACTCCGAAGGAAAGAAAAATTATTCAACAATAGGGTGCTCTATCAAGAGCCCTTGACGTATTCTGAATAGGACTGATGACTAGTGCATTTGTGTGTTCTTGAACAAAACTTCTGTTTGTTCTCCTCAGCAACTCCCCCAAGATGTGTAGCAAGTCCGATATGTCCCCACATTCCAATCTGTCTTGCTCCTCCAGAACAGACAGACCTGATACAATAGGTGTTTTATGTCTTCCCTATTATTATACCGTAGCACCTCTCATACGTTTAACCCAACTGTCACAATAAAGCGTTACTACAGAGGTGGATACTGCTATTACCGGAAGGTATTGTTCAAATGCGGCTTGATCAGGCAGATCTCAAACGTTTCCTTTCTGGGAGTGGTTGACTTCATCTTGGTCATATACTCCTGAAACATGTGCACCATGTCCTTGTAACTCGTATCTGGTGATAGGTTGTGACACGAGATCACCACCATGTGCGCCCCTACTCGTGATAAGCTTTCAATGACTCTACCATGACTCCTAACATTCTCCCAGTACCATCCTTAATACTCAAGTAGTACCAACACCACCTACACATTCTTATCTCTTATCCGGAAATTCCATGAATTCATGACATTGTCCTATGATTGCTCTTGCTGGCCAAGTATTGTTCGACTCCTCAGAGTCTTTTGACTTAGCTCATTTGATATTTTTCACCAAATGCACATACGCCAAGTGGAAGGAGTGGCACGGTTAAGTAGCTTCATTTCAACGGTGAGTGGGGCTAAGCTGATGATACAAACTCCTTACACCTCTTGTACTTGGAGAGTCACTCAGCCTATCTCTTACACTTTGTGAGTATTGAACTTTTGAAGTCCATACACCAAAATCATAAAAGCAACCTTGCTCCTATACCTCACATTAAACCACATGATAAATCCAAAAAGTAAAGGGCGTGTGGTCTAGTGGTATGATTCTCGCTTTGGGTTGGTGTTGAAAAACGCCTGCAAGTATGCGAGAGGCCCTGGGTTCAATTCCCAGTATGCCCCAACTTTTACTTTTGTTTGCCAACACTCTGGTGTCAAATGACTCCAGTTCGACTGGAGCACCCTGTATTCGGCTCCTATTTTGGTGCAAACTATAGTCAATAGCGGAATACTCACCAGTGTGTTCAAACTATTGGATACACACGGTCCAATTCTAGCTGAAATTTTTCCACAGGTGTTAACGTATGAACGAGCGCGGAGACACACCAGTATGAACAAACAAAATGACTGAAGTGGATGTCTACGATGTAAGCAGACTTCATATCATCGGTAACTTATATCATAGAGTTCCTTACAACTTCATAATCAACTGCTACCTTTCCAATTGCCATGCCAAAACTTGTCTCTCTTGAACTAATAATGAAATTCGATCAAATATCAAGTGTTGCTGCCTTGGCTACTTCACTCGCTTCGCTCATTCAGCTCGCTAAGCTCGTTCTTCTTCATTATCACTTTATTGAATAAACGATTAACACAATAAACCCAGAGAATTAAACTAAATGTATATAAATAATAACAAGAATTAAAAGCGTACTCCGAGGAGTGGTTAAATGTAATAGTCATTTAACTTATGAATCTCCACACACATGGTCTCCCAGTTCATTCCATTTCTTCCTCTCAACTTGAGGTAATCCTGGTACAAGAACAACTCGTAAAACACCCGCAAGTTGGGCTGGATGATGATGTTGAACCGCTGCACGCGCAAGAACATATATGCGGTGAGCAAGTCCACCTTGTAGTGTCTCATCATCAGTGCAAGCAACAACAGCGCCAGGCGCAGCACACCGATCCTGCAGTGGATCATCGACGTCGTCGTGCCAAACGCGGGCAAGAACTTGTTCTGCACCAGTGTCGGACAGTCCATGAGGAGCGGCAAAATCAGGTCTTTGCCGTCATCCTTCAAGTTGTAGATGTACACTAACTTCAGGAGCCCCTTGGGGGCTTGGCTACAGCCCAGCAAGTCCACCTCGTAGATCTTGCATTCGCCATAGGTGTAGATGGGCTTGATCACACGCGCGCTCTTGGGGTAGAACTCGACAAAGTCAAACACAAACTGGTCCTGCAACTGCAGTGCCCACGCAGGGCACTCGCCAATCAGGATGAGCGTCTGGATGCCCAACGTCAGCACGACAGTGTGCGAGTTTGCATGGTTGAGCGATCCCAAGTACACGTTTGGCATCACGTACAGTGGGAAGTTGTTGTCATTGTCTTGTTGGAACCAGTCGTAGGAGCAAACCTGCGAGCGAAGACCCCCGTTACTGAAGTTCACCTCCTTGATTACCAAGTTGCTCAGGGTGTCGCGCTTGAGGAGGTTGATGTCGCTCTCCAAGTTCTTGAGCAATGCCAAGTCCAGCTTAAAGTAGTAGAGCTTGGTTTTGTTGCGCACCAAGCTGAGAATCGAGTCTTGGTAGCTCGTATGGTTGAGCAACTGGTTGATGGCAATGGTGAGGAGAGTCAGGCCTGTGAACCCGTCGAACGAAAACGCAAAGATCTTGTAGTCGAGCTTGATCAAGAACTGCATGAGCTTGAGCAGGTTGAGCACCAGCAACGTTTCCAGGTTGGTCAAGTTGGTCGTGAGCTGAGATCCACTAGAGGGAAACTCCAAGTAGTACATGTTCAGGGAGCCGTCGTTCAAGTCGTTGTAGATCGAGTTGAGCAAGTGCAACAGCGGCAACTTGGCGTGCTCGTTACAGTTCACAACCAATTTGAAGTCTTTTGAGGTGACGCCTTCGTTGAAGTCAAGGACGCTACCAACACAAAAGTTGCGCAGTAACCATCTTCTCAGATTGAGTTTCCAAATGAGGTTCTGCTCGTAGTTGAGGAACCGGCAGTTCGAGGCGTTGCTTTGCGTGAGCTTCGCATTGTACGGAACAGTCTCCACCAACGGGTTGTCAAAGAGACTCTCGTGGACCTCGCGGTGCTTGACGTCGCTCCAGTCAATCTTGTCCACAATGTAGACAAACTGGTTGGCCAGTTTGAGCAGGTTGAGCAACACGGCCAATTGGGTATTGGCCTGCAGGTTGTTGTCAAAGTTGTAGACGACAAAGCTCAGGTATGGGGCCATCAAGCGCACTTGGTCGCGGAAGTTACGGTTGTTCAAGTCGCAGTTGTTGCTCAAACTGGCCGAATACTCGCCAAACGGCTGGTACGACTGGCCCTTGCGTACAAGCAAGTCGTCCAACAGAACCGTGTTGCGCAACATGGCTTCTCCCGCGCCCGCCGGAGAAGCGTTGACAAACATCAAGTTCAACAAGGGCACCTGCGGTGCCAACTCCAGAGCGTCGCTCACAAAAAACTCGCGCTGCCCCACGCTCTGGAGCCCATGCAAATAAGGGAACATGCGGACATCGTAATCAACGTTATCATCGCCGTTGAAACGGCCCGTGTAATAAAAATCAAGCAACAGATTCAACTGTGCCAGCAGCCGGACAACCCTAACCAGAGGGCATCCGCTATGAGCTTCCAAGGTCGTATTGTACTGGTGCAACCATGTAATGTCGGGGTTGCTGAACTCAGAAATACTACTTTTGCGCGACACGGGCGAGGGAAGCGACCCGTTGAGGTTGTAGTTGCGCGCTTGCAGAAAGTAGTCCATGTCAGTGACACAGGCGGTCAGCAGGGACGGCGTGATGCACAGACGGGGGACAAGCGAGTTGTTGATAACCAAAAGCTTATCAATCGAAGTGGGTCCAAACGATTTCCCAGTCGGTGGGGGCTCGTTCAAGTCTGCGGTGTTGTTTACTCTCATATTGCTCGTGCTATCCTTCTTATCCTCCGGGTGGTGTGCCCTCTCATTTCTGGCGATTCCTCTCGTTTTATACTTCCGACTGGCGGGAGCAAAAAAACGCGGGATTAATTAAGAAATAAAGTGTAAATTATTTTTTCTGCACCTTTAAGCTTTTTACCTTTTGGGAAGTCTCTTGAAAGAGAGGTGAATGATTGTGGTTTGGAGAGGTGGGCTTCTTGAGAGTGAAGTGCAGCGGGCCTGGGAGGGATAGGACGAGCGCGAGTGCGGTGAGCGGGTGTGTCTGTAATTGCAGTTATTGTCTGGGGGTTTTATGCTAGTGTTGAAATATTATGGATGCCTTTTGAATAGCTTATAGCTGGAATGTAGCAACCGCAAGGCAAGTGCGTTGCTGACAGAATTAGACTGCGTTTTTTGTTTTAGTGCGCTGGATTACCTGTGCCTTGCCTAAACCCTGAGATAAGAAGCTTCTACTCCGCGTCATTCCAGACGTGTTGTTGTTCGACTTTCGTCTGGGTCGACTTTGACATTGGTTTTTTGTCTGTGGGGGATGATGGATAACATGTATGTGCGCATTTTGTATGGAGGTATGGAGGTATGGAGGTATGGAGGTATGATTGTATGATTGTATGCATGGGGGCATGGGGTTTGTATGTATGGAGGGATCTGTGAAGTATAACTATGGATATGTGAGACGGCAGTGTAGTGTGTTGTAGGGAGACACAGACAGAGTATTTGAGTGGCTTCTGAGTATATGTGAGAGGAACAGAGAATAGTTAGAGTAGAGTATATACTATATACTATATGCAGTACGTACAGAGTTGACTACAGCACAGAGGATGGAATTAGAGCCAGAGTGGTACAGAAGACCACAGCACAGAACAGAGTTTGGTAACATGCTCAGCTCACACTTCGTGTGAAGCGTTGTGTATAACACGTACCAAACAATCCTCCAGTCTTCTCGTCTACTGTGGTATTAGACGGGACACGATTTTGGACACGATTTTTCATCCAAATTCGAACAAATTCAAACGATAACCAATGCGAGTGTTTGTGACGACCGGAGCGACTGTTGTGTTTGACCAGTTGGTTGAGAGCGTGTTGGACGCGGAGTTCCTTGCTGTGTGCTCGGATGTGGTCTTGCAGTATGGAAAAGAAGTAAGAGACGGACGCGATGTCGGTGAAGACCTCGTCCATCGCAAGATCAAGGAGTTGGGTTTGGTGAAGGTATGGGAAGGCCACGAGTTCAACACTAAGGTTGCCAAATATGAGTATCAGAAGGAGAAGGACGCACACTCTACAGAACTGAAACAGCCCCCGGCTGCTCCAGTACTGATCACACTCTTCCCTATCACCCCGTCACTCTCCCCATGGATCTCCTCCGCTACCCACATCATCTCACACGCCGGAACAGGCTCCATCCTAGACACACTCCGCCTAAACAAACCCCTCGCCGTAATCGTAAACCCCACCCTCATGGACAACCATCAGCTTCAGGTGGCACAGCAATTCTCCCGACTCAAACACTGCATACATCGTACGATGCCCACCAACTTGGCACACCTACTACTGCTGCTTGCGAGCACAAAGCTCGTACCTCTTCCACAGGTGGACAATAGCTCACTCCAAAGTGTCATAATAGAGGAGTTGCAGTGCATATAACTCGTACTGGCCCTCGTAAAGACAAATACTTTGAGACCGGCCTCAAAAAAAACCAGTACCATAGCGTCGTCGCATGCGACCACGCACACGTACCACCTCTGTACCACCTACCATACACTCAACTCGCCCCGCAGTCCATCTCAAACTCCCTCTTCCCTATCACAAGCTTTCTAGAATGCGCAACAATAGGCTTATATTATTAAATAACGTTATTTTTCAATGTAGACTCAGGACAACGCCTCACGTGTCCTGACTTTAAATCTTGTGCCTTGACGACAAACCAATCAGCAGCCTGCCAGGCAGCACCCGTCAGTGGTCATAACTTCACTATCTTTGCTCTATATATCTAATGTCTCTTTTTTCTTTTGTCCATGCCGCCAGAGGCCTTTGCCCTCACATAGAATCTGTATACTGTAGGTTCTACCCTCAATCTGTACTGCTTTGTGAGCTGCATGTCCTTGTGTCTATTTCACCCCAAGCCTTTATCTATGCACCTGGAAATCCCACCCATTTTCTCGCTCGTTGTTCTCCGCAACTAGATGCGCTGCTCCCATTCTCTGCCAGCTGTGCACCATGGAAATAGCGGCCTTGTTCTTGCTGATGCTGCTGCTGCTGCTGCTACACTTGTCGGACACTTTCTTTGTGGCACACTCGCTGCAGCGAATGCGTTTGTGCACCGAAAAAAAATTTGCAACTACTTTTTTGACACCCCCATATGCGCTGGAAGGCAGTGATAGTATCGGGTATACTTGCAAAGCAGGCGACGGGCTCTGCCGTGGGTGGGTTCTCCAACACAGGTGTGAATACCACGACAATCACATTCATAATCACAGCTGCTGTCCCCGGCCCCAGCTCCCTTGTACGTCTTACAATAGAAGAAGAAACAATGGTCCCAGAAACAATTGGAGAAGAAACAATTAAGCCATCGCATCCCAATGTGGCAAGCCCATTTGCAAACGTCACTCAAAGCGATGCGATTGGCGTCACTACTGCATCGGGCGCTTTTGACACTCGTGGTATTGTTCACTCTGTTCCGCTGCTGTGGTCCATGATTGTCTCCAATCTTCTGATTGTTGGTGATGACAACACTACACCCAGAAGATTATTTGATGGTCACTTGAGATTAGGTGGCGAACAGGTGAGGACGTCTCCTGATGTTGGCATTACAAATGGCTGCAAGAATGGGGAATGGAATGGAAATCAATGGCCGAGATCATTTGCTACTGGGGGTGAACAAATAAGTGAAGGGCTAACAAGTGTGACGATAAGCCCGACTAATTATACTCTGGCGATAAGCCCGACGGCAGTTACAAAAGGTACAATACGCCTGACGAATGGCTTGGTTGTGGAGGTGACCACATTGCCACTGACGACAACGAGAGGTGCGGAAATTCTGAGTGCCATAATTCCGCTGATTATTCCTGAGGAAGGTGAAGTAGATATGGATGAGCATGGTGTCGTTGAGACTGAGGAGACTGATGATGAGGTTATTGACGAGGTGTGGGAAGAGGATGAGATTGTCGATGAGATTTGGGAAGAAGACGAGTTTGTTGATGAGAGGCTAGAGGCGGATGAGTTTGAAGAGGAGTTGGAAGCGAGCCAAGACGAGCAGGAGGTGGGCGATAGTCATGGGGACAGTAATTGCGATGGAAAGTCTACTTCTAACGATACATTGAGCGAAGATCACTTCATCGAAATTCCAGAACATGAGCCCATCGATCTGTTCCAGTTTGAGCCCATTGTGTGTGAAACACTTTTGATCACTTCAGCAATGATCGCTCCGGAAATGTCCACTTCAGCACTTTCTACAGCATCATCTCCAGCAACACCAAATCTTGTAGCAACCTCATCTACAGCAACATCTAGTGACATCCCCTCACCAACAATCACACAACAATCCCTGGACCCTCCTACAGATCCAACAAAGTCTCTCAAACAACGAAAAACCACCTTTACTTCGCCCAGCATGTTTGCATCTCACCCAATGGCCAGACAAACTAAAAAACCTGTTCGTTCCAAACCAAAGTTCCTCAGTATCAGCGTTCCCACTTTCGCAGGGGTCCAGTTCAATAACAGAACGATAAGGTACTCCAACCTGTACACCCATACATCGGTGTCGTTCGTATTGTTACTACTCACTTCAATAATAATACTCTTACCGTAGTAACACAACAATCACGAAAATAGAGGGTACACTGTGAAAGCCGAAGAATAATAATAAATATGTAGCGAGGCTAAATGTTTGCTCACCACGAGGAGGCTGATTACGTACCCAACAGAAGGGCTAAAATCTCTTGGGAGGGACCATTACATCCTTTCCTGCTGTCTACTCCAATTTCTCTGTTCAACCGAAGGCACTTCATCCGAGCAATACCTTCGAGGTCTGTAATACTTCTTGGCTCATATCAGGAACCAGATGAGTAAGAACTCATTTCCAAACTGGTTGACTTGTCTTAATCCACGAGAAACTAAATCTGGCGGGATTGAATTCTCATTTGACGAATAATTCGAAAATATCGGAATACTTGAGATTTCGTGACAGGTCTTTAGCTGCCCAGTTATTGGGAACCAAGATTTGTCAGAATCATTGAAGTCAATAGGTCAGAATACAACAGATGTTGCGTTCCACTTTATCTTCAGTGAGGTTAAGTTGCTGGAGTCAACCTCCGCCGCGGAGAGTGTCAAGAGGAAATTGGTTGCAATTAGCTAGTCCATATTTGAACCTGAACGCTTACTAGTGCAGAGTGAAAATGTATACTATTGAACTATGCAAACGGATCGAAATTACTGAATTTTGCTTTTCTTTTTGCTCAGTTGGCTGCAAAATTTCGCGGAAGTAGCTATGGAGATATTTTAGAAGTCTGATCCAAACTAGGCAGATTATATACATGAGATAGTTAACAGGTTCCTAGCAACTAAGACTCAAGGAAGTTTGGGCAATTTCAGATTGCATAAAGCGTAAGAATTCAGCATTTGGATTGAATTCTCTCAGGAATGTGCCATTGGAGGTCGAACTCTTGAAACACATGCTCAAAAAAAGACGGTTTGTTCAAACACTAGATAGTTTCATGTTATCTTAGGCGCATATGCCAAAACCAAGGAAATGGACGCTCGACAGGAGTATACAAGAGGTTGTCCCGAGTTTCCCTAAGATTCAGGTCAAGGCAGCACATCAGGAAGAGATTCGAAAGACATTTCCAGCATACTTTCTGTTGGTTCTCCTTAAAAACACCAGCCCAAACCAAAACACCTTCCACGACACTCAGAGTACCCATTCGTTATTTTGCCAAATGCATGGTTCAATTCTTGCCCAATAGCATTCATTTTCATTGTTTCCTTGTTTTCATTTTGAGAATACTGCTTAACATTGAGGTACCATGGGAGAACAAGTGTACTGATTGCCCAGTAAATACAAGCTAACCACCGTAGAAAAACCTCTCCCTTCAAGAGATTGAATTACTTAAAGCCACTCCAGAGAACCAAAGTTGCATAATTACACCTTCATACTTCCACTCCTTGCTGCAATTACTTTATGAATGAATTACCATTGCTGCATGCTCGTGTAACTCCAGTCCGACAAATGTTAACGGTTTTGTTAAGACAGCTCTAATTCTTACATTTATGCACACAGACATATATGAGGACTCCTACGCGGTTAATCTAACTAATTGGTCAGTGTGGAGTTTGCGTTTCCTGTTAACAATGGACATTAATTAGAACCAAGAAACTACAAGCGCAACTTTTCAGGTGATGGATCCTTTCGTCTATTTTCTAATTTTTCGCAGCCATTATATTCCGCTTAATAGTATCGATCCAATCTTAAAATAGTGGAATAGACCTATTGTGTTCGAGGGTGCAAGGCGTAACTGTCAAGGTGTGCTATTAGTTAAAACTGAAAAGAGAGAGATACACTCTCTTTCTCCAAGTTTCTCTCTAACCCAGTCTCAGCATTGCTTATTTAATAATCTAATCTGAGAAATGGAGTCAGCTCTTCATTCTCACTACTTTTCACAGAAGAACTCAACCTGAACATTAACTAGCAGATAAAATATCTTCCCCATCACTAGTTCTTCCTCTAACTTTTCAACAATAACTGTTCATGGTAATGATCTAGCAATCAGGAAATGAAAAACTAGCAATGGATATGAACCTGTCTGTTGCTCACCTCTTCTTTCACACTTCCAGCCCGATTCACCAGTAGTGCCAGACTTCACACCTCCTGGAAATCCAACACCCCTACCAACAACTATTTTGGCACTCTAAAAACTCCTTTCATTATCCGCAACCATCTGTTCCTGTCTATTTACCCCCAGCACCACGCAACAAAATCCCCTCAACTCTATTGTTGAACTTATGTTCAGCAACCAATCCCATCCAAGAAGTTATTTCTCAGCGAAATTCGCTCATATATCGCACCTGCTTCCATTCACTATTGCTTGTGCTTATTCAGAATTTAATGCTCTTTTCAATCTTCTCCTTATCTTTTTCACCAATATTTCACTCTTATTGAGTAGACTAGTCTCACCCTCCTCCCAACAACTTTGCTTAAAAGAACATTGAGCAACTCTCTCATCATCTCTACACTTTTAACCCACCCACAAACCACGTATAACCCTCTCATCCTCACCAAAACCACTAGAGTCGGTCCAACAGCTTCCACTCGTCTTGATCATTTGAAAAACGAACAAAAAAAATTTCAACCACCAACAACAACAAATGTCAGAAGTACGTATCCGCTCGTTTTCAAGCTTGAAATTGTGGTATTGCATCTTATGGTACGCTTCCGAGTACCGGCACCCGTCGATATGTCCAAGTTTCGATCGAAAAGACACACCTCTTTCGATTGATGAGACCAAGTGCTGAATGCACAGAACCAAACACCATGACCAAACAATTACTAACCCAGCAAGGTAAAAAGAACCATTCGTATAACCACTGAACAACACATCATGACGGACGTTCCGCCTGTGGAGAATTATCCCATGAGAAAGTGGTCGGTCCAGATATCCATGTTAGATCACACGGGAAAGGAAATACCAGCACTGATTTTGGACAAGGTCACCTACACATTACATCCAACGTTTGCCAATCCAATCAGAGCAATTAAACAACAGCCATTCAGAGTAGAAGAACAAGGATGGGGTGAGTTTGATATCCCCATTGCCATACACATTATGGGGCTCAACGGTAAGGCTGGCGAAAGAAAGTTCAACCACGACTTGAACTTTTTGCAGGAACGCTACATCAACGACCATGTTGTTCTGATTCCTGTGAGTGCAAACAAAAACCCCAGCTTGAACAAGTTTTTGCTTGAGAGTGGAAGCTTACCATTCGACGAGGCTGCTGCTGCTGCCCCCGTGGCAGCCCCAATCGAAAACAAACGTAAGCTCGAGCAACCACAAGACAGCAAACTCAAGAAGGCCAGAAACGGCACCAGCACGGCCATAAAGGGCAGCGTAGACTTGGAGAAGCTCGCCAACGGCTTGACCAAGTTGAACGAAGACGACTTGATTGTCATAGTGCAAATGGTCACCGACAACAGAACCGGAGAAATGAATATTAAGAATGACGTGGATAACGGCGAGTTCACGATGGACTTGTATACCTTGCCGGAGTCGTTGTTGAAGAGTTTGTGGGAGTATGTCAGAAAGCATACTGAGTAATCATGACGAATGAACTGATGGAAGAGTAAGGTGTGGTTGTTGAAGTTGTGGTTGAGGTAATTGAAAAGTTTAGCAAGGTGAAAAATGAGTTGATGTGGAACGTGAGTACAGTGAGTGATAGAAAGAACTTTCAAGCACATGGTATCTGGAATTATCGCATCAACAGTGGTTCTGACTGTACCTTGATACTCTTTTCTTTCGGTATTCAATATTTGCATTCCTGGCTGCTTGGGGATATTGTATGTATTAATAAAGTATAAAGATAGATTGATGTAGTGAGTTTTATTTGAGAAGGATGGGAGTGATGACTAAGTTAGATGTAACTACTGGTTGTGATTGTTGGAAGTGAAGGATGGTTAACTCGGGAATTAATTTGAGCTGCCTAACGTGATGTTTTTTGACATTTTGCATCCATGACTTTTAACTTGTACGGTTTACGTATCAGGAATCCGTGACTTTTAACCTGATAACGTACAGATTCAGAAATCCAGACAGAAATCCAGACGGTAACCAGACACGTAAAGTTATCAGCACGATGAGTAAGAAGACAATAAAGACCGTTCAAATGCAAAAAGAGTAAAATAAGCCTTTGAGTGTGACGAGCAAGACAGTAAGTCGAGTCAAGCGAGACGAACAAAGCAGTCTGAGTTAAATGATATTAATTATCCTCTGATTTATCAAGTCTTACTATGACATTTGTCCGACTTTAACACTTCGTTTTTTTCAATGGTTGACTAATTCAAATATGAATAGATTGGAGATCAGCATAAAGGCTAGAATTACTCGATTTCTACACTGACAGCATACAAGTGATGTCCAAACGAATCAAAGAAAAAGTGCTACGATAACAACATAAAGAACTTGCAGACCGTGCGAAGCGCACGTTCTTAACCAACTCCTATGTAACCTGTGCTATAGCCATAAAATACGCAGCTTAATCTAGTTGGTGGATAATTTGGAAAGCCTAAAGTTACCATTCTCGCTCGCTTTTTTCGGAATCTTCTACAATCTGTTTATCATATATTAGCTCGAAGTCATTAGTTTCTCTGATTGCTAGTCATTTGCTGTCAGAAAGTCTAATTGCTTCGTAAAGACTCATGAAGCGTTCGCTTTCAAACTGTTATCATCTCCACAATTGAGGAGTACCTGCTTTTTCGAGCAGCCTGCCTTGCTGCCTATTGTACAGGCATGCTTGTGCATGCCCTGGACCAACCCTCTTTAAAAACCACTCGAGTACCTATCTCACAAGCATAGCCTACGTGACCGCGATGCCTACAATGACATGATCTAGACTATAGTAACCTTATTGTTGACATGATCTAGACTGTCTAATCTAGACCCCGATCTCCATCGCTACGGCTCGGTTACATTGACCACGCCGTTTTTTTAATATGCCACTAGAGAACTTTAAGGTTTATACTTTCATGTGCAAGACCACATGAAGTCAATTCATGAAGGACATGACTCTATTTGGGTATTTTTAAGCAAACGATTGATCTGACGCTTAATTAACCTTTGGAATTAGGCAGGGAATGTAATCAACCACTTGATTTTGGTGCGATCCAGTTGGGAGCATTGGAATTATTGGTGTACGGAAAATAATGCCTAGTAGGTATTAGTTGATCTGTCGACTTTGGTTATGATTTCGTCTCCGTATTCCCTCGTAACACACCTAAGGCATCTTGAGGGAAGCTTTACCGTATGGGGACAATTGAAGTTGTCAATTTATGGTTTGATGGTCATGCTGTGAGATGGTTGTGATATGGAATGGTTATGTTAGGGTTCAAGGTGCAGATGTGCGGTCTAAGTGGGCATATACGTTAGGTGCATAACTAGTGATCGGTTCCATGCTAACCAAGTGCTCCGCCATTCGTTCCAGCGCAACAGAAAATCAATAACTGGTTCACCAATTGGCATGTCGAAGATGCACAGAGAAAGCCAATATTCATTCCATGATGTTCGGATTGCAATTTTAGAAGTGTTAGACTAGAGGTAATTCTCTATCAGTGGAGCCGTATTTCAGGTTAGGAACGCAATCAGCGCTCAACGTGCAACATTAGCTTGTCGGAATTGCAATAATACTTGTTGTTGGCTTAGGATCTAGAACATGTAAATGCAGCTCACAACTTGATTCTCGGCACTTTATCACTACATCGGCGAGGTTACCATGGTTGATTGGTTTAGAAGAGGTTTAGGCGAAAATGAGAGTTGTAAACGATGCTCTACATCGTTCATTCTCCAAATGTACCGACAATACCGGCCAAGAAACCATCAATTCTTAGCATTGAATCCTACTTTGTAGGAATAACGAATTGTGGAAGTTAATACCAATACTTGAAACAACACACCCTCTATTGCCTCAGCCTGGATGTGTACATTGGCTGAGAACCAGGTTATCTGCTATGCTATTTTCGGATGTTTGATTGGCTGCAAAATTAACCACAAAACTGGAAAGCACTTTGTTTAAGCAGAGGGAATATGGAGCTGAATGGAATAAAATAGGAAGTACAAAGGGTGACTGAATGCTATAAACTGATACAATTGATATTGGCAGTGAGCTCAGTTGTTGTTGGATAATGTACAATAAAATTAAATTGCCATATCGAAAAATCTCAGTTCAACATGTTGGCTATTTATATCATATCTATTATGCTTACAATAGTTAATTCATGCTGTCACCTTCATTCACTCACAAGAAAAACCACCTAATTCTTTGATTTGGTGGCCTTACAAGGTGGGATTACAAAATTTTTGCAAGCTTCAAAAAGCTTTTCTCTACACAGACCACACTTGCACAGTCAGATCCCAACTCAGGGTAAACAAAGCCTCTCCATCAGGGCTCACAGCAACCTTACTAACAACTCCTCGATGTCCAGTACCCACTGAACCCACAATTTCGCTTTTCAAAGTGTCCCAAATAATGCATCCATAGTCTGTGTAGCTCGCATAAAGCAATCTGCCGCTCTTACTAAAGTCAACTGATAAAACACCAGGACTCTCAAACTCAGAATTAATGCTGTTTCGATTCAGCAGTGTCAGTGATACAGTACCAGTAGTCAGTTTTTTGTGGAGATTCTCAGATAAGGCGTAGTTTTCAATCTCGCCGTCAGACCTCAAGTCATAAAGACGTACAACTCCATCGTCACATCCCGAAATGTATGCGTTCCCATCTGGAAATGGTTTGATACATGTAACATCTGACAGCGACACACGGTGTGATTGCACAGGAGTTGGCAATCTAGGGTCCCATGCTTTTGCATAGCCATCCGATCCTCCACTGAGAAACAAGCTCGCGTTCACCACTTCCAATGCTAAGACATCACCCATATGATCTGTGAACTCATGCGTTCTGTTCGCACGCTGTATATCCCACATTTTCACAGTCATATCACCGCTGGCAGTCAACAAGGTATTCTCATTGACAAAGTGGCACTCACTGATGTACGCAGTGTGGCCCTTGAAAATCAGTTGGACCAGATGGTCGAAAAAGGCATTGGGGTTGGCCCGAATCACTCCTCCGCCTTCAGCTCTTCCAGCTCTGACTTTGTAAACAGTACAGGCATTGTCCAACCCGCCCGAAGCAACCAATCGTCCCAGAGGTGACAACAGACATGCTAAAACATACTGGTTATCCAAAGTAATAGCCTGCTTCTTGAATCCACTAACCGCATCCCACAAAATCATGTACCCATCCTGACTGGCAGTCAAGATGCGAGACGAGTCGTAGCTCCACTTGGCGGAGGAAACCTTGCTCTGATGACCTGTTAACGTATTGTATAGCTTCAAATTACACGACTGGCGAGGAATTACTGGTACCTTTTTAGCAGCCTCAGAAAGTATAGCATCTTTGGCACGACTGCGAACCAACTCGATCTCCCGGTAAAGAAGAGCAGCATCAGCACGCTCCGTAGCAATCTGTTTATCAACGCGCAACAACTCAAGCTGAAATGACATAGGTATTGGAAGAATCGAATTAAGGAAAGGAGTTTGGTTTTTTGGTTTGAGAGGAGCTTTACACAAAAAATGATACACATTTGGCTGCGAATTAAGACGAGACTGTTGGAGGGTTGATTAAAAGTTGGGGGAGGTGAAGGAGAGGAGTGTATGAGTGACAGAGAGAATTTGGATGAAGGTTTGAGTGAGTTGGAGACCAATAGAGGTAGTAGGTAAGGGGTATTCGTGGTTGGTGGATACTTGTATACTGGTATTGTATTGAGTACATGTACATCTTCGTCAGATTTAGGGGTATACTAGAATGATTAGTTTACACGGGATGAGATGTGTAATGTTGAGAGAATTGTTGCGAGAAGTGTGGTTTGAATATTATTGAATTATTGGTATTGTCTGGGACTGATAAATTCTGATAGCAACACTGACAGAGTAGTACATTTAGAGTAACGTTGACATCAGGTCCTATAATTAATTCGTATGAAGTTGGAGAGTGTTTTGCTGAAGTTACGGAGTTGATTATACTGTGTTACAGTATACAATTGGGTGGTTTCAGAATTTTCTTGTTGTTTCCTACTGTTTTAGAATCCTTCGACGTGTTTTAGAATTTTGCTATTTGTTACAGATTGTGGAGAATGTTTTAGGATTGTCTGGAGATGCTACACCAGCGTAATATTTATAATGTTCAGAGTGTTGTAACTGCTTTGCTACAGGAGTTAGTGCATTATTAAATACCATACAGGTGTAGTCATACTACATACTAGAGTAATTGTGATCGTCTGATGTCTTTCGTGTGTGCACTTATTGCATTAATTGTCTAATCATGACATTTATCAGAATGTACCATACCGTGCATTGTAGTTCGTTAATTATCGTTCCACTTGTCCATGGGAAGGTTTAAACGGCCTTATGTGAGGTACTTGATTATGTCAGTTTGCAGATACACACTCCTTGTGTAAGTACTTTCATGATGTTATGGTAGACTCAATTTAATCGTACCATTCATCTCATACTATAGTCTGTGCCACTATTCACCATGTAAATTGGTATTATTTATTGATTTTATCATACTCTCCAAGGTCTATCCTAAATTTCTTCAGCTATCTTACAATTAATATACAAGGTGAGGTTTCGTATCGTGACAAGAGCAGTAGTCTCCAACCCTACTTTATTGACGGAACAGGTGCTGCTGCAGTCTTCTCATTCCTCGCCTGTCTCGCATTCTTCTTCTCTTCTCTATCCAAATCCCCTGTAACCCTCTGCAAATACGCAGGCACAGGCAACCCGCTCTTCAAGAAAAACATCTTCCAGTTTCTCGCCTTATCTTTGAGTTGCACTTGTGTTCTATTCTTGAGTGCCTCGGAGATCTTGCCTCCATTCCCAAAGAGTTCCAAGATGACAGACCATTGTGGTCCCTTGAGCTCAAGTGCATGACGTAATGCCTTCTCCTCGTCACGCGTCCATGGTCGTCTGTTGGCTGTCTTGGACGACAACGGGTTGATTCGGAGATGAATCTGCTGCTCGATAATCTCAGATGGCAAAAGTGCGTTGGTGATGTTTGTGATCTCGGCACCAGTAGGATTCGTGGTGTTGAGAATGAACTCAGGAGGTGGTTGACGTGTTCTTGCCTGACTAGGAGTCGTCTCTGCTTCAAGAAGTTCTTGCGAGTGCTCAACCGTTCTTTCTCTAGGTGTTCGTATCTTCTTACCCCAGATTATATACCCCATGTTCTTGCCCACGTAATCAAACAAGTCCTTCAAGAATGCAAACCATTCGTACTCTTCGCTTAGCACAGCCTCGTTCTGGTGCTCCAATAACTTAATCTTCCGAGACTTGCAGCGGTCGATGAAATCCACCTCAGTTGGACTTAATGTCTTGGTACCTCTACGCGATAAGAGGACGCTTTCCAAGTCGTGTGGCAAAATATCCTCCAAGATCTCTTCCTTCGATCTCTCGCCAGCTTCGATAGCAGAAATGTATGCTTGAGTCTTCAAATCGAGATACAAGATAGCAAGTGGTTTGAGTAATTTACCCACACTATCACCGATAGTGGTGTTGACTCCCAGTTGTAAACTCAAAGTGTTGATTCCCATATTGCTCAACGAGTTCTCCACACTCAAGTTGTTGGCTGGGCAGAAAACGTCCAAAAACAGCTCGTTCAAGTAGAAGAAACCAACCTCGATCGTTCCTAACGTTGCCAGAAGAAACGTTGCTAAGTTCACTTTTCTCAACGTCGACTCTATGCTTTGTTCTCTGTTGCGGAACATCGAAGGTGTGTTATCTCCTTCCTTCCACATCCCCGGGGCCAAGTGCTCGACTGTCAAAAATGGGTCATCTTCGGAGTAGAGCCTTTTTGTGAACTCAAAGAGCGATGTTAAGTCTCGGAACGTGGCACCAGCAGGCGTATCTGAGTTCAGAGCAATATCAACAATCTTCTGGTACGGTCCTGTTGCTATTATACGCAATAATTGTGTCAGCAAGTTGTCTAGGGTGGGTAGAGTGTTAATTAACAACTGGATCCGTGGAGGAAGATAGTCATTGGCGACTATTGCCATCGGAAGAGCAGCTAAATGTGCTTGTGCAACCACGGCTAACGGCGGCATCTGTCTGGAAAGCGATTTGTACGCTGCAAGCGCTTCATTAGTGTTGAGAAGTTCAGAATTGGCTGGAACAGAAACTCCTTCGTGCATTACTGTCTTGCCTCTGTCGGTTTCTTCCTGCTGTTGCTGCTGAATTTGTTGTTGCTCTTGCTGCTGCTGTTGCTGCTGCTGTTGCTGCTGCTGCTGTTGTTGTCGTTGGAGCTGCTGGTGCTGTTGTTCCTGAAGTGTTTCCATATGTTTCTGTTGAGCTACCTTTTCCTTATTAGCCTCTGTTGCGTCTTCGAATTGGGATACTATACTTGCCAAGTTTTCCCTAACATCTATCACACCATTGGTGTCAACTTCAATAGGGTTAGGTTGGTTGGAAGCATCTTCGTTATGAGCAGAATGTTCATTTTGAAGCAGCTGGTCGAAGTGATGTGCTTGAGCAGACTCATTGGTTAGATTTGCGCCTATATCAATCTCATTACTGGGATTTTCAGTGGTTTTCTGTCTCTTGTTTGCATCCATCTCCTCTTCAAGCAGTCGCTTTTCAGTAGTATGCTGCAGCAACTGCGATGAAGCTGCGTGATTGGTTTCTTCGGAGACTGGTATCAGTGAACTCACAATCACGTCGTCGTGGACCGACTCCTCGATATCGGCGAAGCCCCGGTCTATGGGCTCATTTTTCACTGCTTGATCCATCTCTGTTGTTATTCTTTAGTATTTTTTTTTTGTGGAGTGGTAGCGCAGGAATGAGATGCCTTTGGTGAAGAGATAGTGGGAGTTTAAGGTTTGTAGGAAAGGAGAGGGGGATAAAAGGTGGGTTGTCTAGACTTGAAGAGGTGTTCAATGTAGCAGCCACTGAGAAAAGAAGAAGAAGGCGAGAACCTTTTTGTTCTTTCCGTTGTGTCTAAGATTGGCTTAAATATGGGTATCTTTAGATTTCAAGTCAGAGCTTATTGAAGACTCATGCTTTTCAACGGTAATCATCTTATGCACAAGTCTGTGGAGAATATCATACGAAAAGAATAATCTTGGGCTTCAAGTTGAAAAGCTTAAGATTTAAATTGGTAATTTCTACTTTCGCAGCCATTGCATCACATACAAGTATAATAATCTACAAAATTCAAAAGGCAATCCAAACCTAGAGCTCGGTCAACAGTAATAAACAGTCGTAATAAAAACTTAAAGAGACCGACTTTCGGTTACTGGCACTCTCAAAGTAATTGACATCTTCAATAGCTGCACCCAGGCATAAAAGAAGGCTCATATTCATAACCAGTAATCAATTGCTATTCTGTGTGAGTCACCAATTAATGTTCTACATCGCCAGGCATATTCGATTTGCAGTCCAACTCTACCAACCCTTTTAACTAGAATAGACCAAAAACATACTCCCATTCAAAAAAATCATTATATGACACATTTAATCTGAGTAAACTTCAAGTAACCAAACTACTCCTATCATTATTATATCATTTAATAGTACACACCTAATGAAGATACTAGCTACCCTCGTGTGGCACTCGTGTTTAGCCTCGGTGCCATGCTGCCTCTTTTGAATTTTGGAACCGTATTTTTCTGGCACTAAACCCGAAATTGCAGCCAATGGGTTTATTGGAAGTAGCCGGAGGTGACCAGGTCATAACGGATATGAGGGAGTTAAAGAACATACAAAAGGCAGTATATTCGTCAAACTCATACCACCACTAGACATGTTTGCAGCTTATCTTATTCGTAAAATTAGAAACAGCAGAAAGAAAGACGCTGAGGAGGGAGATTTCAAATCCGTGGTAGACCAAAGCCAAATTGAGGCAGTTGGAAATGGCTGGACGTGGGAAAGTGAGGCACCACTTCAGTTAAGACCTTTTGCCAAAAAGGAGTACTATGCAGAGCAAGTTTCTATCAAGAATAGAGCTTCTGCACCAGGCAATTGGCTCATTATCGAAAACACCTATGAAAAGAATATTAAGTTGCGCAAGGAGATCACTCAGCAGTCACCAAATCTTACCTTGTTGGTAGACAGTTCTGATGCCAGGGCTGTTGCTGCTGTAAGAGAAGCATACGAAATTATTACTGGATACTATATTTCTCGTTTCCCCAGATACTTCACGGTTAAACTGGGCAATGTATACAATTCGATTACTGGTGACAGATTTCCTAGAAAAGCCGGCTCCTATTCTCCAAAAGAGTTGTTGAGCTTCTTGGTGTCGCTCATTGAGGAAGACTTGTTGATCTTGTTACCAGATGGAAGAGCTGGAGATTACGTTGTGCGTGCAAGTATTACCGGACTTCCACAAGGACACGATACTTCACTCGACTTGAACAAGACGTTTTCACAAATTCACGAACAAGTTCCTCGTGTGAACTTCTTTGAAAGCTTAACTCCAAACGATTTGTGGATCCGATCCGACTGGACTGTCCAGCCCCACGGGTATTTGGACAACACACCAAAGAGGAAGGGTGAGACTGGCCAGCAATTGTATGTTCAAGACATTGACTTTGCCAACGGATGTTTCTTGAGAGTGAACCGTCAAAGTTTCCTCAAGCTTCCAAACACTGGCGCTAGTTTGGTGACTACAAGATCGTACTATACTCCTATTAAGGATGTGGTGACGGAGGGTAATGCTGGCCTGTTGATTCGTGGAATAGAATTGCTTCCTAATGATGTTGCTGCAAACAAGGGTAGAGGGGTTTGGGGAGATGCTGTTATTAACTACTTGAGATCGTCTAGTTAGAAATATAGTTAGTCTTTAATAAAAGTTCCTTGTTTATTGAATGAGTACTGAAATTTTGGGTGCAAATTCTGAAAAATTATTAATCTGATTGAAATATTTCACCTCAAAACTGGCAGTTCATTAAGGAAGTTAGTTGCGAGAATAAGAAGAGTATCTTGAAGTAGAATTGTGCAACAAAAATGTTTTATCTATTGATCTTTCCTAAAGACCGTCTACTCTCTTAACTGACAAACATTAAGCCTACATTACAGCTTAAGAAGTTGTAAAAACTACGTAGAAAATATGAAATTTTTTGAACAACCAATGACTCAACACAACAGAGATGAAACAACGTTGAAGGATGGAGAGGAAAGTGTATGAGCGTTGCCGTATAAAGCAAAGCCAGGTACAATATTACGTCAACTAAACTACACCGATCACATGATCTGATTAGCGAATTTTCAATAACTGGCACTACAAAGAGCGCAAGGCCAGTGCTGCAAATTGCATAACGATGAGTATCAAGCGAACAGTTCACTAATACTTTCAATGCCACAGTATCCCACATTCCTCAGGTTCCATTAACAGTCCCCTTATCAGTCATTTCCCCTATATTCCTACACTAATAATACCCAAGGCTATTCAATATTTGATAACGTACAACCCCAGACATTCCACTCGAGCCGTTATGTACCGTTATGTACCGTGATCTACCGTGATCTACCGCAAACTGACTCCGAAGAGCAAGCCAAATCGGTGACAATTCTGACTTACAATTCAAAATCTTTAGCTTAACAAGACCACCCATGTGGTGGCACCCATTGATCATTCTCACCGTTCATGTACGCACCCATATACTCATTCACTCACTCACCAACACACTCCCATCACCTCATCGTTGAAGGACCTGGGATACCGTCTCGCTTCGAATCTCCATTTAAAGCACATACCCTCTTGGAAATAACCCGCTAAAATGATTGCAGGTTCTTAGCGCATTTTTCCCCAACATTATATAAAGAGCAATTCGCAGCCAGAATTTCAAAACTGGCCATAACTCATTCTTCCACAAGATGTCTGTCAGTGAAAAGTACTACCCCAACGAACCTACTGCACCGGTTGTATCTAGCTCGATCCCAGGACCGAAGTCTCAAGAACAGATCAAGGGATTGGGCGAGGTGTTCGACTCTAGAGCTTCTTATTTCACTGTTGACTACTCCAAGTCCCAAGGTAACTACATCACAGACGTCGACGGCAACACTTTGTTGGATGTTTACGCTCAAATCGCTTCCATTCCATTGGGATACAACAACCCCGCCTTGGCCGAGGTCGCCAGGAGCGATCAGATGGTCAATGCTATCATCAACAGACCAGCATCTGGTAACTTTCCTAGTAAGGACTACGAGCAAATCTTGAAGGATGTTTTGGCTGTTGCACCAAAGCACCAGGACAAGATCTTCCCTGGTTTATCTGGAGCTGATGCCAACGAGTTGGCTTTCAAGGCCGTGTTCTTCTGGTACCAGTCGCAAAAGAGAGGTTACACTGCTCAATTCAGTCAAGAAGAGAACGAATCCGTCATGAAGGGCCAGGCCCCAGGATCGCCAGAATTGGCCATCTTATCCTTCAAGCGTGCATTCCATGGTAGATTGTTTGCTTCGGGTACCACCACAAGCTCAAAGCCAATCCACAAGTTGGACTTGCCAAGTTTCAACTGGCCAAAGGCAGAGTTCCCTTCGTACAAATACCCATTGGACAAGAACGTTGAAGAGAACAAGAAAGAAGACGAGAGATGCTTGGCCATTGTCGATGACCTCATTTCCTCGTGGTCAATTCCAGTCGCAGGTGTTCTTGTCGAACCTATCCAATCTGAAGGTGGTGACAACCACGGATCCAAGGAGTTCTTCCAGGGATTGAGGGACATCACAATTAAGCACGGCGCCTTGTTGATCATCGACGAGGTGCAGACCGGTTTGGGTGCCACCGGTGCCTTGTGGGCACACGAAAGATTCGAGTTGTCTCCACCGGCCGACCTTGTCACCTTCTCCAAGAAGTTCCAGAGTGCTGGTTACTTCTTCCACGACCCTAAATTGGTGCCAAACTTCGCATACCGTCAGTTCAACACGTGGTGCGGTGACCCAGCCAGACTCTTATTGTCCGGAGCCATTGGTAAGGAAGTGATCAAGCACAAGTTGCCTGAACAAACCAACAGAGTCGGCAACTACTTGTTTGCCAAGTTGGAGGCCTTGCAAGCTAAGTACCCAGCGTACTTGCAAAACTTAAGAGGAAAGAACAGAGGTACCTTCATTGCATGGAGCTTGGACGACGGTGCCAAGAGAGACAAGTTCTTAGGCGATATGAAGAAGGCTGGTGTCAACATCGGAGGATGTGCTGAAAACTCGGTCAGATTGAGACCAACCTTGGTCTTTGAAGAGAAACACGCTGACTTGTTTGTGAAGATCTTTGAAGAAGTGTTGGCTACTTATTAGGATTATGGAATAATGAATACATGTGTAAGTGGAGATAATGTAGACTCAGTGTTAGGGAGACCGCAATGATATTAATGCCATTGATATGTGGTGTCTACTTAGTGTCGACCGGTGACTCGAAGTCATGCCTACTCCGATAATATTCGCACTTCCACATTGACCAATACTCTTTTTATCCCATATTGGAAAGTTATTGCGCTACACTCTTATCACTGAATCTCTGCGGAGTTGATTGATCCACCATGAGAGGATTTCTGCTGACATGATTTAACATCTGGTAAGAAACCATTTGAATACAGAATAGTGACTGACCCCAAGAATAGTCTACTGAAAAATTCACTTTTCAATTTACATACCACAATATAGACGATTCTGACTACAAAAACTTCCAGAAAAGGGCGTGTGGTCTAGTGGTATGATTCTCGCTTTGGGTTGGTGTTGAAAAACATCTTCAAGTATGCGAGAGGCCCTGGGTTCAATTCCCAGTATGCCCCTTTTTTTGCAGCCTAAACAGAAATATTTATTCATCATTTGCAACTTTTTGAGTCGAAAGTACCCCTGATCCTCCATTCTCACTCCCATCTCCCTAATGGTCAAATCGCGTTGTCCCAATCTCTCAAAAGATGAAAACCAACATCATCCTCAACACCTGCGGGTATTCGCATTCATCGAAATCGACATTCAACCTTCGCTTCTTCCTGAAGTGATCACTTGATGACTGATACCTTCAACAACTACCCAACAATGTTCTCAAGAATAGTTCTGAACATCTTTATCGATCATCCTTGTGGTATCTTTTAGACTCACCCGACGCTGGAGATCAAATTGATGAAATGTTCTTCTCCAGGATTGAAATCATGCATTTCAAAACGCCACCGCTCGAGGATCTCATGTATCCCAAAGTCTACATAGCACATTCTTACCAGGAATCGTTCTCAGAACCTTTAATATTTGAACAAAAGTGTATTCAAATGCCGAGGTGATACGAATCAGTAACTCACCTATGGAATTTATTCGAAATGTAAAATGGCAGTCACATCTTCAAGTATTCGATCTCTCGAATACTAACTTAAACGACATTTTCGGCAGCAACCTGGCCGGTATACTGAAGTTAGAGTACTTGTACTTGGGGTACAACAGTTTGGACAATCACTATGCAGAAGTGTCAACGATTATCTCAAGTGGTGGTAGCTTATTCGCCGGTGGGCTTGTATTATCCGTAGTTTACGGTACCTTGATTCAAGTGGAACTTTCTAGAAAGGGCTCGACACTCTGCATCTCAGGAATTTGCAGCATTTAGATTTTGTGGGATCATTAATAGAGGATACAAGTCATCTTGTTCTACCCCAGGAGCTCGAGATATTGGACATGAATCTGGCGAGAACGAAGGAGTTTCAGCAAAAGCTCCCTAGAGGTTTAAAACAGTCCCTTTTTCAAACAGAATATCTGGCACCAACGACCACGGTAGTAGAAAGTATCGTTCCTCAAAACATCGAGTCTCTTGAATCGCATGCACATAAGAACTCGTCGGACCAATTGCAGTTGAAGTTTCCAAAGCTAGAGAGGTTTGAATTGCATGGTATATTATCTTTCTTTAAATCAGATTGCATAGCAATTAGTAAAACTACTTTAAAGAATGTCCCCACATCACTAGTGTTTTGATCAATGCTGTGGATATGAAGACACTTGACTGGGGCGGTTTCCACTTAGTGTCAAGTCGATGGGTATAACGACTGCTAGAATTCAACTGCTACAAGGAGATATTACCACGCTCAAGAACTTGGGCTTTCAGGTCTTAGACTTAACCGACTCGGAACCTTCTTTGGATTTGAATTATTTGAGCTACCTGCTTCTTTAATATACGTGCTGTTATGTTGGAATTCTCTCACTACACTTCGTCTTGATACTAGTATCAACACTGCATGAGTGGACCTCAAGGGAAACGCGGATTTGGAGTTGCTGAGCATTATTGAGATTCAAAAAAGGTTAGAACTCATGTCTAAATCCACCATGAAGACTGTATTTCATGAATGAAGATCAGTTTTTGCACCCAATAAATACGAGATAAAGGGTTTGTGTCACTTCTATACCCAAGATGATGAGTGAGTGGTGAAGATAACGAGTTAGAATGACTATTAAAGAGCTGTATCGTGAACTTGATAACACGTATCAAAGCATTGCTACCCAAAAGTGAGTAGCGGTACCTCAAGTCACTAGAAAATCAGAACAAAAAATGTAAAGCCAGATGATACCAAATTCTACTCTCCTCTTAGAGAATACTTAACTGCCCAATGGTCTATCAAGAAGTTAAGTCCTCCCCACTAAAGCGGATAAGAACAATCAAACAATAAACGTTCCTAATTCCGCCATCCTCTCCACAATCACCATTATCCCTTCGCCCGTCCAGCTATCGAATCAATAATTCAACTGATTTGACATGCAGATTTGAGTTTGCTTGTATGCTATGGACCTACTGAAGACCAGCTGTCTGATCTTCGAATACAATCTAAGCGAAAGTCGTACTGAGTGCTCTTCTGGCACAATAATCATCACTTCTTGCATTTGTAACTTGGTAAAGCACACACTATTCCTTCGGGTCTGATCTCATCCATCTCGGCATTTGGAATTTTTTTTACCATCCAACTTAATTAATCCCTCCGGGTTGTGGACATGACAGAGATCTACAGTGAGGTACCTACGGGTGGCACGAGGCATGGGACCTTGTACTATTCGTTCAAGTCGTTTGTCAAGCATGATCTGAATGCTTCGTTTATTTCTGGAGGGATTGCTGGGGCAGTTCTGCGAACTGTCGTCTCACCTTTTGAACGAGCCAAGATCTTGTTACAGCTTCAAGGGCTGGGGAAGGTTGCGTACAATGGCATGTTTCCTACCATAGCAAAGATGTATCGCGATGAAGGCTGGAAGGGTCTTTTCAGAGGTAATTTGCTCAACTGTATTCGCATAGTACCGTATAGTGCGGTTCAATATTCAGTATTTGAGAAGACCAAGCAGTTGATTTTAGACAACAAAGAAGGAAATGAACTTGCCGCTAGCGAAAGATTATTGGCAGGGTCCATTGGAGGTATTAGTAGTGTCCTTGTGACGTATCCTTTGGATTTGGTGCGCGCTCGTATAACTGTTCAAACAGCTAGTTTGATCAGATTGAACAAAGGCAAACTTGCTAAACCACCCACGGTAGTCGGAACACTTAAAGAGGTATATTCGAAGGAAGGAGGAATCAGAGGACTCTACAAAGGACTCGTACCAACCACTTTGGGGGTGGCACCGTACGTAGCTATCAATTTCACCTTGTATGAGAAACTCAGAGATTCTATGGACGCATCTCCGCAAGATTGGTCCAACCCTGTATGGAAATTACTGGCTGGTGCATTCTCCCTGTTTGTCGGAGGTGTCCTCATATACCCATTGGACTTACTTCGTAAACGATACCAAGTTGCAAGTATGGCTGGAGGAGAATTAGGGTTCCAATATAAACTGGTGGGGCATGCCTTGGTGCTGATATTTAAAAATGAAGGAATTGGAGGAGCATACAAGGGTTTAACTGCCAACCTCTACAAAATCGTTCCTTCGATGGCGGTCAGCTGGTTATGCTACGATAGCTTGAAAATGGTAATCAAAGAATGGTGATCTCTATCTGTTGAGTATCGCCAACGGAAACAGCAAGCGTTCCAATGGAATACCGACCGAGATCCCACCAATCAGAATCGCGGATCAAAGTTCTGTATGCACTCCCATTACATCATAGACATGGAGCATTCAGAAAGCACATATTGTGCGTACCTTGACCGTACCACGCACCAGATCGATGACTCCATCGATGACTACACTTATCTCCTCACAAAATGGAAAGAATGACATTGCCGTAGTGGCTTCACCATCATACATGAAGACGATCGTACGAATCACATGCAATGAATTGGTTCGTAAATGAAGTCCCAGTCGTCTTAATCATGACAACTTCAAGTGAAAAGTTCGACAATGTGCTAACAGACACCTTCAACAGGACTCTACTCATATATTCACTCAATCTTAGAATATAGACACTATTTATTTCAATTATAGACGCACATTCGCTACTCTTATATAATTTCACAGCCTACATTTTATACGAAAAGTTTAATTTTACCCCGTAATTCCAACTAGTCAATGACTTGGTTGGATGGATAAGGAATCACAATGTGGAACAAGTAGAGGTATTCTCGTAACCTCGAGAGGCCGTGGTGGCACCTTGATGTTTTGGTTTTGGGTGACTTCAAGGTCAATTCAAAAATTCTAATCAGTGGATATGTGCAATCGTATAAATATCGGATACGCCCCTCGCAATCTATATTCCAAGACATTTCTACAATATGAGCATCTCCTCCGGAAGTGGTGAACCTAAATTCATTTCAGTTCTTGGAACCTATGCTGATGAAGACTTTTCCAGCTTACGTTTTATTGAGGATGTCGCTTCTTATGTTCCTGTTGAGGAACGGCAACTTCCCACGGTGCCTGATTTGATAGCACATTTAAAGTTATTAGCGGCATTTCTGGTCATGAAGAAGAAGGTGATTGGTGAGTCCACCAACACCAAGTACAACGAGAAGGTATGGCAAGTGTTTGTGACCAATGCTGTACGTCGATTCATTGTCTTTGTACGGAGTTTGCGAAGCCTCCTTCAGCCGTACAATAAAAAGCCTGTGCCTAAAGAATATGATATCTACATTGATGCAAAGGAGGGAATGACTGCCACGAAGAATCTTTTGAGTAGTATGTTGCCTCCATTGGATGTGGTTATGGTATGGCACGCATTTATGCTCAATCCGAAGTCTTACTATGACACTTTTATGCGCATGGGATTCATTAAGTTTGCATTCTTCCCATTACCATTGTGTGAAATCAACAAGGCTATCGACAATGAAACTTTTGAATACAACCCAGAGGAAAGCTTGGTCGCATCGTACATCAGTGTTATTGAGGAATTCTTGCCAGGGCAAGAAGACCTGCAAATATTCGATGTGCTTGTCTATGACGTCTCGAGCGAATTCTCAATGTACGAATACTTGATCGATATAAAATGTCCCATTTGCAAACAAATCATATTGAGAAACGTCCCATATACCAATGAAACGCAAACTGGTTTTGCCGATCTGAAATTCTGTTATCCATCTACCTCCAACTGCCAATGCCTGCCACTACGTTCATCCTCAATTATCACCCATAAAGAGTTGAGAAGCAGACAGTTATGGGCAGATATCCGCAACCCAGCCAGAAAAAACGCAGCAGGCAGTAAAAACGTCATCCCAACTCCACTCTGGGGGATTTACAAGCTCTACTCGGGTGTTTTAGCTCCTGCAAAGTATGTGAACAGAGATTGTCGTTACATCAATAAAGTCATCGTAGACAACTTCAGAGGAATATATACCAAATTATGGGACTCAAATGACTTTGAAGAAGTTGTCGAAAATTGTGCCAACAAGCAGAAGCTCAAGAATATCTCACCATTGATATTCAGAAACTATTTAAGCACGAACCTAGTACATTTGACAGTCAAGGGTCCGAATGACGAATATGACTACGTCAATATCCATGAAGACTTGGTTGGGTGTGTCTTCAGACAGGAGAATTTCGTTGAGAAAATGAACAGCATCAACTGGTTGCGCTCTCAAGCTGTTCTCTTGACAATGTACAGGAGCATTGACAGGTATTCGAACTTCTTCAAAATGCTCGAGGCTTACCACACCAGAGTTCTTGTTCCAACATTGGACATCGACTTAGTTTGGCATACCCACCAGCTCTCACCATTTTACTACATCGAAGATTTCTGTCACACTGCCGATGGCACAGTAGCAGACCACAACGACAAGGTTGAAAAGGTGGTGTTAGACGACTCATACGAAAAGACAGCAAAACTTTACAAAAGTTTGTACAATGAAGAATACCTGTTGTGCTTCTGTTCGTATTGTGAGAACACAAGATCAAACACGTTCTCAAAGATAATAAAAGGCAAGAAAGGGTTCCAGTCCACTGCTGACCTTTCTGCCTCAGTGACGCACATAAGTGTACATAACGGTATCAATCTTCCATCCAGACTTGCGGTCAAAAAAAACTACGACATGACCAAGAAGTATAAGAACCAGAAGATGCCATGGAGAGAACAGTTCAGTGTGGATTTCGTTGTCAATCCTGATGCCCCAGTGGACGCATTGCAGTGCAAAATGTCAGGCAACGGGCTTTGCACATCGAAACCAGGTGCAAACGGCGATGCAGGTGGTTGTGGAAATACCCCTGGTGGGTTGACAACACTGCATTGCTTGAATGTTGGTTGTGGTGGTGGGGCCTGTAGTGGAGGTAGCAGGACTAGCAGTGGAGGAGGGGGGTCAGGTTGGGGAGGGAGTGCACCAAGCAAGTTGTCGGGGTACGGAGGCTGCGGAACATACGGAAAGAAGTGAGCCTATGAACACCGAGCCTACAAGTGTAAGATTGTAATTTAGATATTTATTCCTGGGTATGTGCTAATACATGATAAAACTATAGATTAAGTAATGAAGTTATGAATACATCGCAGCACTATGCTTCCTCTATTGCCTAAACACTGTTAGCAGGTACAGCTATCTGAAATCATCCGAAGACATGTAAGAGAAGTTAATAGCATAGGTGGTACCATTAAATCAGAATGAGAACCGGATGCCACTGACTCCTGTCTTTTCTAATTCACTATCCAAAAATTTCAATTTTGCACCCATTTTTTGCAGCCATAAATTGAAGAAGATCAGGCGATGATTTAAAAGGTCAGATAGTGAGTCCGTAGTTTAGGCCCTTTCACGAGTAATATGAATAGATGTTTCATCTGCGACAAACTCTCAACGTATGAGCGTATCACTTTTACGATATGGGCTATCTAGCTAAGCTTGGGACTACAATAAAAGTGATACGCTAAAGGTGCTAGATTTGATCATAAATATTTACTAAGAACGCTTATCATATTCAGCCAATCACCTACAACCAACAACCTACAAAGGATCAAAGACGATTGGGTACAAAATTCCAGAAGATGGAACTACGCAACATCAAAAAATACCCATGCAAGGAAGGTGCCAAATATTCATTGAATCCAAGAAATAAGTGTGTTTTCCGTTGATCTTCCCTCTTTACTGCCTAGTCATTGATATTAACAAGCATCTGAGTGTATTTTGAAGTGCATCCTTCATCGAATTTCATCAATTCAATTGTCTTGAACCCCCAGTCAACTCCACAATTTTCCTTTCTAATACGCTTAAAATACTTTAGCCACGATATCAGCCCATATCCCGCTGCAAATCCTCACTCCAATGTTTCGCCCCATATCCCACTGCCTTTCAAGTCCCCAGCATTCTCAGTCCACCTAGTGTTTAGTCCACGTGATAACCGACCAACCAAAATGCGTACATAAACTTCGGTTTTCACACGCCCCAAGTTTATATTGAATTTTTTTTGAATATGGTTCGATTGACAATAAAGTACCCAAGATGAGAGCCACCCAAATGTTGTTGAATGCCGCCAAAAAGTCCGGAGCACCTAAGACTTCGGTTCCAGTCGAGATGTACCCATTGTTTGCAGCTGTCGGCGTTGCTGTTTTCTCGGGATTTTTCTTCACCTACAGACATTTTGCTCATGACAAGGAATTGAGATTGTGGAAGAACCCAAACTTGTCTATCTTAGACAAGGTGTTGAACGAGTCGAGCGAGGCTGAAAAGTAAGAATAGTGTATACGAATATACGATGCATGGTTTGTGGATGTAGGTCCATCAGCAGTCGATTGAAGGCCGACTTGTTTTGTTGAGGACAAAGATCAATTGAAGAATTGAGAAGCCACAAGATCCTTAAGAGGAGTTATACAATTGACATGTAAGTGCACGAGAGGACTACGTGAATAACAAGACCGGATTTGTACAATCTATCTATGCATTGAATTATTTACAAGTTAGGTCCAATTGCTGTGAAGCTCATCTCGATGAACAGTTGGGAGAATGATTCGTCAATTTCTCAATGGAGGGAATATTGTAGTAACATGTTGATTAGCTCCTCAATGATCACTCTGACTTGATGTTTGTCCAGTATTCAACAACATCATTCGAACTCTCCAACAAGTAAATACACTTCTTGAATCCTTTTTGGTATTCTTCAGGGAACAGCACTTCGTTCCCAGGTTCAGTTATATAACCCACCTTCGAATCATTCAACTTGAAGCCTAACTTAGACATTTGGTTCAGAATGGAAAACAATTCTGTCGGCTCAGTGATCATTTTGAAAAGAGGGCTGGTAGCATCATAGTCTCCTTCCTCGTCCTCATATACTTCTACGTCGTCAGCCCCAACCTCAATCGCTGTATCCAATAACTCATCCAATGAGCTTGTCGACTCGAAAATGATCTCTCCCTTCTTTGCAAAGAGGTAAAGGCATGGGCTGAGAGACGAATGGAACTCTTTGAGTGCATTCTTGACTATTGAAACCGTACGCGCCTTATTGTCTGTACGTGCGTTGACGATAAATGCAACACCTGAAGGACCAACGAACTCATATTGGACTTCAGAATGAATAGGACCTTCGCTGGTCACTTCGCCAGAACCTCTCTTGATCGCCAGTTCGATGATCTTCTTGCCCACGTTCAATTTCTTGGCTTTCTCGATCAATGTTTCGAGCTGTGCATTGGCATCAGTTCCACCCACACGAACACTCATTTCGATTTTGGAGGCTATCATTGTTGCTTCCTTCAGACGTTTGGCGTCGTTCTTGGCCTTGTCATGGCGAATGTTTGCCCATTTGGAGTGTCCAGCAGAGACGAGCGACGTACTGGAAAACGATCTCAGTAGCAAGCCTGGCTGGTTTACAGCGCGTATATGACTGAAAAGGCGAAGACTCATTGGTGTACGGTCTATTCAGTTGAGCTAATTCAGATTGAGTTGGTTAATTTTTCATATTAACTCACGTGAACAGTTGAAAGACATTGGAGATTTTGAGAGGAAGTTTCTAGTTCCCAGTAAGTTTACAGTGAGGTTGTATGCTGTAGGATTCAAGTTAGGTATCTAAGTAAATGATGTGTTAATATCACCTGCAGTTATGATGGTGAAATATCCCATTTCTTTTGGTCTCATTTTAAGTCCCTAAATTTGCACCCATTGAATTCATTTAATATGCTAGTAACTCGACCTGGAGTTCTGAAAATGCTAAATACCGGGTAAATATGTTCTCGAGAAGACCACATTATCTACTTCCAAATGAATAAATAGTACTATTGTTTTGGTTGATAACAAATCGAACATATTTCTAGAGTATATTCATCTCAGTTTCCTCTCGCTAAATTCTTGCTATTTTCTCACTAATTTCTCACTAATTTTATATCCTACCACGCTACTAAAGTGGTCAGCAAAGACGCTTGATAACCGAAGTTAAATGTCTCAGGACTTCAATTGGTTCATTAAAGTGTCTGAACTGATCATCTTCTTGCTCCATATTGAGAGAGCAACCTTCTGAAGTATTGTCTTCAATGTTTCCCAGCCGTTTACTCTGCGTCCTTACTAATTTCAATTCTCACTAAAACTACAACTTTTCCCACCATTCCTCTCTAATTCTTCCACTGGCCTTTAGTCTTCCACTAATCTCCACCTTAATTAAACCTATTACTAGACACTCTACTTTCTATGAATTGCGTCAATCTTACAAAATTACCTAAATAACATTGTCCAATATCCCAATTACCTTCCTACCATCTCGAAAATCATCTATCATCAAACTATCTTGCACCCTCCTTTGTCCTCCACCAGCTCCTTTCTTCTCATTAAATTTATCTCTTTTTTCAACAAATCTTATCGACAACAACAACATGAGTGAAAAACAACGTAGTCTCCTTGCTACCATTGCCGACGAAGACTCTGTCACTGGGCTCTTACTTGCCGGTGTCGGTCAGGTATCCAATGAGCCTGGTAAGGAATCCAACTTTCTCACCGTTGTTCCAGGCAAAACCACCGTTGACCAAATCGAGGAAGCATTCGAGAGGTTCACCAGTGAGAGAGATGACATCGCTATTTTGTTGATCAATCAGCATTTGGCAGACTTGATCCGTTACAGGGTCGATAACTACACCAATGCTTTCCCTGCTATTTTGGAGATTCCTTCGAAGGACCACCCTTACGACCCAGAAAAGGACTCTATCTTGAAGAAGGTGAGAAGATTGTTTGGGGAGTAAGCAACGCAATGACAATGCCAGGGAGGTGTTATAGAACAACAAGTGACGTTCTTGCTACATGAAATTCAATTCTTATCTACAATGTATATTCTGTATACTTAATTTATAAAAAGGTACCATCTTGTATGAGCAACCCACGAGTCTGTTTGAAAGAGGTTATCAGAATGATAAATATTCGGGATACAGAGGTTCATAAACCTGGAAGCCATTCAGGATATTAACTAGGTTACTTATTAAATTGAGGTGTCAGTCGCATCAAGCTGGTTATGTCAGTGGCCATTATCTTTATCAAATGCTATTTTTGCTTCAGCTTTCTATGACTGGTAACCTCTCAAGTTGCATCTTCACTCGACTGAATTTATAAATTCATTCACACTACATTCTCTAAAAACCCTCAAGCATATATTCTATACACTCATTACTTCTTGTTCTTCTTGTTCTTCTTCTTGTTTTTACTCTTTTGAGTCTTTCCATCTCCCAGGCTTTCTTGAGTCTCCTCCTCGGCTTCCTCCTCGTCTCCAGTGTCTATTATCTTTGCTGGTTCTTTGACTTCTTCCTCTTTTGGTTCGTCAAGGGAAATTTCCTTCAACTCTTCGGGGTCTTCAAGCGCGATCTCCTTCAATTCTTCTTTCTCTTCCTCAGGTTTGATCTGCTCCACTTCAGCTTGTGGTACTCCTAAATCACCTCCCGCAGCTAAATCACTTTCTGCAGCTAAATCAGCTTCTACAGCCAAGTCAGCTCCTCCAGTAAAATCGGCCTCCTTGGGTACTTCGTCTTCCACAATCTCATCACTCTTTTGCTCATCCACTGGTTCTCCAACAAGTTCTTTTGGCTCCACTAAAGCATCCAGACCCAAATCTCTTTCGTCATTCAACTTATCAACGATCTTAGCCTTTTCTGCTACGGGCTCCTCGACTTGAACGACTTCTTCTTTGGGTACTTCGATCTCTTGTACAGGTGCAGGTTCTTGTACTTTGATCGTTGGTATACTCTCTGAAACTGGGGCGGTCTCGACCTTTGGTGTCGTTGGTTCTTTAGCCAATTCTTCCTTTGGTACAGTTGATGCAGATTCTTCCTTAGGTTCGCTCACAATTGGCTCAGCAGCTGGGGCAGCTTGTTCTGGAACAGAGGTCTCCTTTGGAGCTTCTGGTGGAATTTCCTTAGCCGTCTCGCTCACCTCAACAGGCAATGCTGGTAACTCTTGGCTTTCGCTTTTAGCAGCTGCAGTTGCCGCAGCAGTGACACTCTTCTTCTTCCCCCAGTAGTTCATGGCAAGAATATCCACCAAGGCACAGTCCTTGACGTAAAAGTCTCTAACACCTACGATTCTTCTTTCGCGCTCACACGCCTTCAACCACTCGGGTCTAATGATTGGGATGTTCATGTCACTTGCCTTGATGTACTCCGGATTGGAACTCACCTCTTTGGTACAGATATAGTGTGTTGTTTCCACTTTGATCTGGGTCTGTGGAGGGAAGTTGGCCCCCATATTCTTCAAAGTTTCTTCGATGTCGGCCCTGTCAAATGGATCGTTGGGCAGGAAGTCGCCCAAGCACACGGTGATACCACTCAAGTCGGTCATCTTATGTGTTGTTACGTCAATAACTTGACTCTGGTATACACCGGCAGTAGTGTCCAAGCGTAACTGGAACTGGAACAGCTTGTCTATAGCCAAACCGGACAACTTTGTAGTCCTGGAGTTCAAGGGCTGTGGAATCACACCCAATTTCTTTCCATCCTTCAACAAGATCAAGCTCTTGATAGCCAGTGTGCCCAACTCCAATGCGTCCCATTCTAAGACACATGATGTCTGGGTAACATTCTTGATCTTCAAGACGGGAGGAGAGGGCAAGTTGGTGCCGAATGTGTTCAAGATCTCGTCCTGGATCTTGCTGAATTGGAGACTTTCCTCCTTCTCGGTCGCCAGATCTTGTTCACATTTGATTTTGACAATCGATCCGGCCTTGATTCCGTCGGGTAGTAAAATGGTGGGGAACTCAATCAAATGGTGGTCTTTCGTTAATAAGAGCGCGAGCGAAGCATCAAGCTTGCCTACGGTAAGGGAGACTTCAACCATCGAGGAATTGGGTGTGTACAAACTGTTGTTGTGGTATACGTTTCGGATTTTTTGGGTTGGGCTGGAGGATGTCGGGCGACATTGTTGGAGGGCTGTGCCATATTAATAGAGGGTGAGAGGGAGGTGAGAGGGAGGACTCTGAGGAGTGACTGGTCACAGTTTATTAGATAAGTCATTAGAAGCTGCTGCAATTCGGTTGGTATTATAATGGGAACTGCCTACTTCATTGTATTTGGAACTACAGCTATTTACTTAGTAAAGAAAAGTTCCGTGCAGCATCATAACCGTTGGAAAGTTGCATTGAAAAATACAAATTTGAAAGCTCTCCACTGGGGTTCACTCAGGTTTTTGAATTGACTAGATTATTAATCAGGCGATATGCATGGAATACTGCGCAAGAGAAGTCCCAGTTCTGTTGGAAGCCGCAAACTTTTCCCTTTCAATTAGTGTCAAAAAATGGTGTGGACCTGAAGTGGAACCTCAGTTTACTTCAGAGCACGATATCAACTTGATGAGACATCAGTAAGACACATCATATTCATTTTCTGCAGGGCCACATACATCTAACAAGGTGGTGAGCCCAAAACTACCCCAAAATTCACTCCTCACTACACCAACATTCCCTCGTCGGAAATTGGTAATAATACCTATCTCCAGTCAGAAGTTACCACTACTCCCAACTTACATGTCTAAACGTGCAAGCACTAGAACTCACCCCTCTAAAATTCGGCAATAGACTACAACCAGGGTAATCCTACCGTAAACTCTGCAGGCAGCCAACTGTGAACGTCTTGCATAAAATTAACTGCTAAGCTTTTCATTTGCACCCAAAAAAAAATGAAGACAACAGAAAACCTCAATTTGCCAAACAGGCTCGGGTTTCCAGGCCATTCCCGGCACCCACTACACAGGCCGAGCTATCTTGAAGTGTAAAGCTACACTATCCTTCCCACTTTCCATGCTGTATTGTAATTGTTGGCGTCTCACCGAGAAGGTTCAACATAATCTGGGATCTGCTTCACTCCAGGAAGAAGGTCGACCCTTTCCACAACCGAGATCCGAAAAGCTAAACCCGTTCCCTCCGAGGAATATGTGGGGTGCTCTCTTCCATTCTAGTCACTGTCCAATCTGCCAACAATCCTAATACACCGTCAACCCCGCAACTCGCTCATTCTGCCTTCTGCAACCCTGGGTGTTTCCGGCAGGATTTATAAGCTTTGCTTTAGGAAGTGCTTCCTTATTTTTTAATTTCTGTGTTGCCCCACATTTTGGCTGCAACTGACGAATATAAAGTGCTGTACCGGTCCCTTGAAGTGCTCCTCTCATGATAAACCAACAACAATGACAACTACTGAAATTGTATTTGAAACTCACGAGCAATTGGATATTGAGCACTTGATCCTGGAACTCACCTTGGCTGAGAAGATTTCTCTCTTGGCTGGTGCTGACTTTTGGCACACTGTTCCGATCGAGAGGTTGCAGATCCCGTCGGTTAGGGTCAGCGATGGACCAAATGGTATTAGAGGTACCAAGTTCTTTGATGCTGTTCCTTCGAACTGCTTCCCGTGTGGTACAGGTTTGGCTTCCACGTTCAACAAGGACTTGCTTGTCGAGGCCGGCCAGTTAATGGCAAAGGAGGCTATCATGAAAGGTGCTCACTGTATCTTGGGGCCTACTTGTAACATCATCCGTTCTCCCTTGGGAGGAAGATCATTTGAAAGTTACTCCGAAGATCCATTTCTCTCGGGTATTGCTGCTGGTAGCATCATCAAGGGGATTCAGGACAAAAAGGTGTTGGCTTGTATTAAGCATTTTGTATGCAATGACCAAGAAGATTATCGTTTTGGTGTTGACACTCTTATTACCGAGCGTGCATTGAGAGAGATTTACTTGAAGCCTTTTCAGATTGCAATCAATGATTCCAATCCAAAGGCTTTGATGACCTCCTACAACAAGGTTAACGGTGTTCACGTTTCTCAATCCAAGAAATTGATACAGGATGTCTTACGTAAAGAGTGGGGATGGGAAGGTATGACTATGTCCGACTGGTACGGTACTTACTCTACAAAAGATTCCTTAGATGCTGGGCTCAACTTGGAAATGCCTGGGCCAACGAGAAACAGGACTATTCGTGAAACTATACATAAAGTGGTCAATGGTGAAATTCATCAAGACGTCATTGACGACAATGTTCGCCATGTTCTTAGTTTCGTAAACCTGGCACTTGAAATTGGTATTCCAAAAAACTCGGAAGAGCTTCCAAATAACTCTCCTGAAGCTTCTAAGCTTTTGAGGAGGGTTGGTGGCGAGTCGATTGTGTTGCTCAAAAACGACAACAACATCTTACCTCTTTCTAAAACTGCTACTCCCGGCCAAGAGAAGATCGCTGTTATTGGCCCAAATGCCAAAGCAAAACAAGACTCAGGTGGAGGATCTGCTTCAATGACAGCTGCTTATGTGGTCTCTCCGTATGAAGGTATCGCTTCGAAGTTGAAAGAAGGTGGGAACACGGTTTCTTTGGATTACGCCTTCGGAACGTTCTTGGAGAAGACTGCTCCTGAGGTAGGTGAGCTCTTGAAGAACAACAATGGTGGACAAGGAATTACTGCTACATTCTATAAGCATGCACCAGGAACTGAAGACCGTGGACATATCGAGACCAGAGACATGAAGTCAACCTACTTCTTTATTTTTGATTATGACAGTTCTGCTTTCTCCGAGAACGGCTTGTTCTATGTTGACCTTGAAGGTGAGTACACCCCTGAGGAAACCAGAGAACTCCAGTTTGGCGTCGCCACCATGGGGACTGCTCAATTGTTCGTGAATGACAAGTTGGTTGTTGACAACAAGACCGACCAAGTTAAGGGTGCCGACTTTTTAATGGGCATGGGAACTAGAGAAGAAAGGGGTTTTATCAAATTGAATGCTGGTGAAACATACAAGATCAGGGTTGAGTTTGGAACTGCCGCAACCTCTAAATTAACACCCGGTTCAAGTGATAAAGGTGGAGTGACGTTTGGATTCACTCCTAAGGCGACACCTGAATCTGAGATTGAAAAGGCTGTTGAGTTGGCCAAGAAGGTGGACAAGGTGGTGTTAGTTGTTGGTCTTTCAAAGCAGTGGGAGTCGGAAGGGTTCGATAGAACAGACATGGACATACCTGGTACCACCTACCAATTGATCGAGGAGGTTGCAAAAGCAAACCCTAACGTTGTGGTGGTCAACCAATCAGGTTCACCTGTTACGTTGACTAATGTGGCTGACAAGGTGCCTGCTTTGGTGCATGCTTGGTTTGGAGGTAACGAACTCGGTAACACTATCGCTGATGTTTTGTTTGGAGATATCAACCCAAGTGGTAAGTTATCGGTCACTTTCCCAAAGAGATTGCAAGATGCTCCTTCCTACCTCAATTTCGGTAACACCAACGGAAGAGTTTTGTACGGTGAGGATGTTTTTGTTGGATACAGATTCTACGAGAAGACGCAGACAGATGTCTTGTATCCATTCGGATATGGATTGTCGTACTCCACTTTTGACCTCTCCAACTTGAAGATCAACGTTGAAGGTAACCAATTGGTTGCATCAGTAACTGCTACCAACACTGGTAAGGTTGACGGTGCTGAGACTGTTCAATTGTACGTTTCCCAAGATGCCCCAAGTATTATCAGACCTGCAAAGGAATTGAAGGGTTTCAGCAAGGTATTCTTGAAGTCTGGTGAGAGCAAAACCATCAAGTTGGATGTTTCAATTAAAGAAGCTACCTCGTTCTGGGAGACATACAAGAACAAGTGGGCTTCTGAGAAAGGAAGCTACACTGTTCATGTTGGTAACTCGCTGGATAACACTCCTTTAACTGCCTCTTTTGAAGTTGAAAAGACGCAATACTGGCTTGGCCTTTAAATGCCTTTATGAGAATTTAACAATCTTACAGTGTATATTTCGGAATGTACTCTTTTTTGATTATTTTTATCTCCGATATGTCAAAACTTATTTTTGAGCTCCCGCATATTGACGGATTCAACAGAACTAACAGAAGGTCCATTGGGTGCCTGACCCTTTCAATTTTCGAATATGGGGTCCTTTCACATACTCATTGTCTCGTACACTACAATGACCTTCTAGATGCTTCCTGTACTATCTAGCAGCTTCTACTATACCTCAGCCTATTCTTCTGTTATTTTTTGCCTTACTAAGATCTTACTTTTATGCATAAGAATGTAAACCGAGTGCGTTGATTGATCACAACCTGGGATTGTAACTCCAACGGCTTTAGTCATATAAAGTAATGGCAGTACTATAAAAGGAGCTGAAGGTACCTTGGTTTCAATTCCATTTCAAAAAACCAAGACTATATGAATACAGCAAGATCTATTAAGAAAATTGTGAATGCGATAGAAACACCAGAAGGTGCAGGTGCGATGGTTCGTCGTTCCATTGGAGTGTACCAAGCAAGGACACACAACCCATTCCTCATGTTCGATCACTTCTCAAGTTCAGGAAAGCTGGGGTTTCCTGAACACCCACATCGGGACAAGAAACAGTAACTCTTATGCTTAAGGGTAGAATGGCCCACGAGGATTTCACCGGGTCCAAAGGTATACTATACCCAGGAGATTTACAATTCATGACTGCTGGAAAGGGTATAGTCCACTCGGAAATGCCAGTGCCTAATGAAGATGGGTCTCCAACAGTTGGATTACAGTTGTGGGTGGACTTACCTCACGAATTGAAAGGATGTGAACCAAGATACAGAGACTTAAAGTCGTGGGAAATTCCTACATTAAAGGCACAGAATGGTGATCTCGAAGTTAAGGTGATCTCAGGTTCTTCACAAGGAGTCGAATCGATCAAAGAATTGGCATACACTCCTATGGAGTACTACTATGTGAAATTGAACAACAACGGAGTGTTCAAGCAGAATCTAGATCCAAGTGTAAACTATTTCCTTTACGTTTTAAGTGGTAAGGTCAAAGTTAACGGAAAGACCGTCAAGCAGTACCAAAATGTGTTTTTCGATTTGGAAGGAAGTGAGATTGTAGTTGAAAATGACGGTGAACCAACTGAGGTAGTCTTAATTGGTGGAGAAGTTTTGAATCAGACCTCTGTGCAATTTGGTCCGTTTGTTGCAGCTTCAAATACAGAGATAGCTAAAGCGTTTAAAGACTTTGAACGTGCTGAGCATGGTTTCACTAACAGGCGAAACTGGAAGACATTAATCAGTAATGGTGTTACCCAAGAAATGATCGATGGTCCTTTAGGAGGAAGTGAAGAGACAAGAGAAAAGGAAAGACTTGCATATGAAGCCAGCAAGTTTAAAGTTGTGACTATTTAATGAGGCTTGTATAATGTGAATTTCAGACTTTGAAGATAAAGATTGTAGAGGATTTAGGCAAATTAAAATCTTTGGAATATATTCATAATCTCTACAAAATAAAGTATATCTTGAAGTACTTTCAAATTCACCTGTTCTAGTAAACTCATTGGTGTAGCTTGACTTCCACATTGATAATAGCCACTTTCGACTAGCAACTGGTATCGAGAAATCACAAATTGCTTCTATGAAAGGTCGGTCTCGTTGAATACAGTAGACAAGTTGTCTGGGTCGATAGTAAAAATGGATGCTCCCTTATTCTGCAATTTTGCAGCTGTAAGCTCTGGATAGTTAGCTGCAATGGTGTCAAGAACAGCTTTGGTAATTAAAGCGTACGTTTTCGCAGTAAAGTGAACACCATCAACAAAGTACTCGCCATAGTCTATGTGGTCTTTGTCATTCTCGTCGCCTAAAGACGCCAATACCTGTTCTCTTGTCCACCCACCAGCTTCTCTCACGACTTCCCACATGCTAATAAATGGAACCTTGTTGGCTTTAGCCACCTCTTCAGCAGCGTTCGAGTACGTCAAGTTACGTGCACTCGTAGAGATGGGGGTAGCTGTGGTTACACCAAAGCTTTCCAAGATTTTATTCGACATGTTAACATCATGAAGAGTTGGTCCTATGACAATTGGTTTGACGTTGTTGGCCAAAGCAAGCTTGACCATCTCATCGACATTCTGACTGAACCTTTCGACGTCAACCTGTGAGTGCTTTACTCTGGGATCATCGAATTGAGAGGCATCGTTTGTTCCAAAGAAAATGGTCAATAACTTGACATTGTCTTTCTTCTCGTTCAACTCAGCATCCAAGATTTTAGGTAAGAGCTTGGTGCCGTGGGCCGAGTTATAACCTCCGAAACCTCTTTGAACAATGTCCAATTTTCTTCTGTACTCATGTTGTAATGCTGTGAACAAACCTGGGCCAATTTCCGGATTGCTGCTGAGTTCAGTGATGGAGTCTCCTAAGAGAATGAATTTATCCAAATGGAGTGCCATGGTTTATAAATTGTGCTGAAGTAGAACAGAAATTATAGGATTGCTGGGTCATAAATACCAACTTGGAGAGACCGAGAAAACAGCAACTCTTAAAGTGGGGTGAATTGTGGGGGCGTGCTGTGAGGAGGCTTGCGTGCTTATGAAATATTAACAAGTACTTCTCTTATTTTAATCAGGAGCCTTGCTATGAACGGTTAAAAAAGCAAACTATTTTGGCCGATTTCAGGGTTCAACTGGGCTGGCTCTTTGTTCTACTCCTGAACAAAGTGAAGGTTTCTTAGACGTTACAACCTTGAGCAGTAGTTGCATGTGTTTTATACAAGTGTAGCAATCTGTTATTATTTGTGAGGCGGAATGAAAGTTTGAGGAGGGATCAGAACATTATTGTGGAGAGTATTTGAAGGGGATCGGTGCATGTGGAGTTCAATATCGAAGAGATTGCACAACCGGTAAGAAGGCGAAACAAAAAGCCGGTCCTGGGTTCATATATGGCTGCAGATTTATTATTCTGTCAAGTGCAGAGAATTTTCTTAAGCCAAATTGGGAGAACGGTTGCAAAATTGTTAGTGATAACGTTAAATTCTTAATCGACCTTTCCCACCGTGATGCTAGAAACAGTTCCAACTCCTCACGTCCAGAAACTGATCGAAGTAAGTTTGGTTGATTCTAGAGGAGTTGCAAATCTCATAAACTATTCAAGCAAGCAGTGCAGTCACAAATTGAGCAGGCATGAATGACTGGTGCAGATCATTATTTTAATATTAGAGTCTTTCCAAGTGAGTAAGTGATAAGAGATCTATATTCTGTTGCTAATAAGGATAGGTGCACTCTGAGGAAATATGAATGTCAAATAAATATTCTTCTTGTGTTCTGGATGCTTTTCTGGCGTGGCTTCCGTTTCAGATGATGTCATTCTCAATGGAGAAGTGTTCTCGTAGTCATGAGCATATGAATTGAATAAAGTTAAGAGGTGGTAGATGTAGAGAAGTGTGTATAAATTGAATAAATTCAAGAGGTGGTAGGTGTAGAGAAACGTGTATGATAATTGACTTCCATTATCTGGGTTGCTCTAAGAAACCACTCCTGTAGACTGACCGTTTTAGTTCACCTCCTTCCATATCCAAATCTAGTCCCTTCAATAGAGAAATAGTTTGAGTTTGAAGTAATGTTAAATTGTCAAGTCTATTAAAGATACTTCCAGTAGCTCGTCTCTCCATCAACTATCATCATCTTACTATCATCATCTAACTATGATCGCACATTCTTTCGGCAAGTGCAGTTTCTAGTCACGTGACTTCCCCACTATATAAGCGCACTGATAAGAAGTTATGACAACTTGTGTTCAACACTCATGACCAAACTCTCTATTCCACTTTGCTTTACAGCTCTATTGAGCATTGCCAACGCGCTTCCTCAATCTGTGCTTCAAAGCAAACCTGGTGTGTTCTACGACGGCCCCACGTGTCCCAATGCTCCACTCTCATGTTCCGTTCAACCTGGCGAACCAACGTGCTGCTACGAATCCCCCGGTGGGATCCTATTGCAGACACAGTTTTGGGACTACAGCCCTGCTGTAGGTGCAGACGATGAATTCACTTTGCATGGTCTTTGGCCTGACAACTGTGACGGTACCTACGAACAGTTCTGCGACTCCTCACTCAACCTTGAGACTGGTGACATCAAGCGTATCTTGGTGGACGAATTCGATGACCAGGAGTTGTATGACAAAATGAGTGGCAACTGGAAGAATTACAATGGCGAGGACGCGTCCTTGTGGTTGCACGAATACAACAAGCATGCTACTTGTATCAACACGTTGAACCCCAGATGCTACCAAGGTGCATCTGCTGCTAACCAAAACGTCTACGACTTCTTCAAAATCACAGAAACTTTATACTCCAAGTTGCCAACATACAAGTTTTTGGTCGATGCTGGCATCAAACCGGACCCCTCTGCAACGTACACCAGAGACGAGATCGCGAAGGCGTTGAGCGATGGGTTTGGAGGCAAAAACGTCTTCTTCAAGTGTGACAGAAGCAGAGCATTGCAAGAAGTATGGTACTTCCACCACGTACGTGGTTCTGTCATGGCTGAAGACTTCATACAAATAGATGCCTTGGGACATGGAAACTGCCCACCAGATGGAATTCATTGGTACCCCAAGAACCACAATGCTCCACGCCCACCTCCACCTCCTCCTGGCCACGGGAAGCCAATTGCTGGTGACAGAGGTTATCTTAGATTGTCCGAGCACCTGGGATGTTTGATCAGTAACGGGCAACACTACAATTTCGGTACCTGTGCTACATACACGGTCCTGGAGTCCACTTTTGGTGGTGTGAACATCAGATCGTCCAAGGGTTACTGTGGATTCAACGGAAAGGACCAATTTTCTTGTGGAGGCTACAACCCATCGCAATTCCAGTTCACCAAGGATAAGAACTCAGGAGTTATTAGCTACGGTGGAAAGGACAAGTGGTGCTTGGATACCCTGGCCCAACATGGACATGGCAAATACTTGCAAACCCCAATCAAGATTGCGGATGCCGACTGTGAGGCTCCTTTCCAGTTAAAGTTGAAGTAACTTCCTGGGCAACTCTATCTGAAATAGTCTTGAAGATGCGGTCACCAAAACATAAAAAGAAGCAAAAGTAAAGGAATGTTTCCACTCAAAAGTCACTACAACAGTTAAAAAGTTTAAAATTATGGATATAAAATAGACCGATCTAGCGCTTTATGCGTGCATCTCATACAAATTCGATACAATAGAACCGTAGATATCGATGAAGGAGTTTGGAAAAGACAATGTGAGTGCCCTCGGCGATAATATACGCAGAGGACCTACAAATTCTTAATAATATCAACCTCCTAGAATTTTCATTATTAGGTGCTTCCTATACTACAGAACACTCATCTGAAGCGACTTTCCATTCTCGTCCTAACGAGCTCGTATATTACAATCAAAATCGTACAAGGTTATATCGGAATACCCATTTCCTTCAAATCGTCATTAATTTCCTCGTCGGTTGCCCTGCGCAAAAAGATCTCTGCATTCGAGGTTGCAGGTCCATCTTCCAAGGTAGTGTTGATGGCCGATGGAAATCCCTGGAACTCAATCAATCCTTGAAGTGTTCCAATCTGGTGGTTTACGCTGTTTCTCTGCAGCACCAATTCGTAGAGTGTGTTCTGTTTGATAGCTTTCTTGGTGAGCGGAATGACATGAGGGACATGCTGGTCTTCAAACTCCTCTGTTGAGCCGGCAACAGTGACGTTCGGAATCAGGGGAATCGCCTGGAAATTGTAGTCGGGAACAAGCTGGTCAATCTGATGGCGCTCCTTGTTGATCTTGTACCATAGCGACGTAGTGTTGGTGATCATCTCATTCTTGTAATCCATTATCCTTTTCAAGAAGTCTTGGTGGATCGAAGTTCGCGTGGCTATCGTCTCCTTATCTATGCATTTGAGATTGTACGTCAAGTTGAAGTTCGCCAACTTCACACTTTCGTGGTAGAACCCGTTGATTTTGTAGTAAATCTTCGAGAGTTCAGGATGCAGGCCTTCTAGGCATAGTTGGAGCTCTCTTTCAAGCAAGTGGAGTTTGTCTTGGTAGAGTTTGTCTCGCAACGATGCAAAGGAGTTTTCAATCGATATTAGTTCTTCTATAGCCAATTTGCGTTGTTCGTTGAGGTCTATCGACTCTTTTGAGGCTTCTTCCTCTTCTTCCTCTTCTTCTTCTTCCTCCTTATCTTCGCCGTTCTCGTTATTATCGTCCTTTTCTTTATCCTCTTCGTTTTCTTGCTCGTCTTTCTCTACCTCGTCTTCTTCGTCCGCTACTTCAGCTTCATCTATTTCTTTGGTGAGTTCGTTCGCTTGTTCAAGTGGACTAGTTTTCTCTTCCGAGTTGGAGTCTTCACTGTTGTTTGCGTTGTCTTCGTTGCTATTGTCCTTTTGGTCATCCACCACGTCTTGTGATTCTCCACTGTCCTTGAATTCTTCTCGAATCTCTGTTTCATCTGTTTCTTCAGGATTGACTCCTTCGCTGATCTCAGGCGATGGTTCTTTCGAGGGATTGGATGACTCTTTTGAGTAAGGTGATTTTTCAGTCAGAATTTCATCGAAAGAAGCCTTCTTCTCGACCTCTTCCACCACTTCGGCGTTGTCAATACTTGTTGTTTCGGCTTCTGGATTACTCCTGCCATTCTCATGTACGATTTTCTGTACCTTTCTTCTAGACTCAGGCTCCAGAGATGCTCTTTTTGATCTGTGTTTTTCTTCATCCAGACCAGCCAGCCCATTAGGCTTGTAAGATTCTTGTGATTCGATAAGTTTGTTGGGTCCATCGACATCCGGAGACTCAGACTTGGCTTTTTTGACCGGTATTTCAAGCTTATTTTCCTCCTCGTCCTCGGCATCCTCCTCTATCTCGTCCCGTTCCCTCACTATATCAGTCAACTTGGCCAACTGCTGAAGATCGGAAACGGCCTCCTCCTCCTCGTCCAAGAAGTCCATTTTGTCAGTCTCTGCCTCGGAGTCGTCTTCCCCCAAATCACTCAATTCAGAGCTCTCGTAGCTCGCCTTGTTTGCTGCCGCGTTGAGGGGCACGTCTTCCACCTCTGCTCCCAACTGCAAGTCGAACAACGGAGGTGAGGTCGCAATGTCGGTCAACGGTGATTCTTTGCCTGTGGATTCCTTTCGTGTCCCACCAGCTACTATCACTTCTTCCTCTTTCTTCACCAAACTCATGATGTTTATGAAGCTGTTGGGCTTTTTGGGTTTTTGGATTTAGCTGGTATTTCTATGCAGGGTGGTCTTGGGGTTACTGGTATTGGAATTACGCGCGCCACCGGCTTTACGTTGTACCGATTTCAAAAAGGATGAGGGCGACCCTGGAGAGGGTGAGAGGGTTGGAGAGCATAAACTAGCGAGAGCAGAATGTGAGGTTTGATATACGGTGAGTGTTAGCCATTAGAGCACGGGTTTCGTCAGCAGTTCAGGTGGATATTCATATGAACTTTGAGGATTGAGCTAATGTGGAGATGGTCAGTCGCCTTGGTTGTTCACGCTTTGAAGTCATCACATTATCGTTTTGTCTTTTAGAATGATGAACGTGTTTTGAAGTTCGAGACGTGGGGTTTTCTAAACGCATTTTTCCGTATGCTATCATATGATAGGATTGAAATGATCCCGGTTGAGCTGACCGGCTTTCTTTATTCAGAGGTGTTCAGATAATCAGCCGGGGTTTAATATCGACAGACTCGCCTCAGAAAGCACTTCCGACTGGCCCCTAGATTCAGGGTGGTTTTGAGGAGCTCACTCGTGATTCAATATGAACAGTTTTAACTAACTAGCGTATGGAATTAGCCATCATTGTGTACGGTTTTCCTCTACTGCCTTGACTTTTCACTCTCCCTCAGTTCTCAGTGCATTGTAAACTTCATGATGAATGCTGTACAACCATGACGTAGAATGAAGCCGTAGAAACGAGACGACTGGTTCATCTCCATTTTCTATTGAAGATCTCCAGAACCAGAGTAGACTGCTAATACCGTGCCTGCGTACCAAGTAAAGATACTATACTCTACTCCGCCGTCTCAAAGAACCTGTCTTCTCCATAAGAGCATCCACCACTGTCGGTGTGAATCAAAACTTTTTACCCGGACACACATACATTACAACTTAATTTTTGGCTCATCTCATAAAGAAACAGCAGCGATGAGTAGTTTTCTGTCGCTTTTTGGCGGAGCCAAGGAGAAGGTAAATGCTGGAATTGATAGCTTGTTCAAGAGCTCCACTGGTCCTGTTCAGAAAGAGCAGTTGAGGGAATCCAGAACTGAGGTTGTGATTCCTGAAAGAGAGGAACCAACCCCCACCATCGAGACAGAAGAAACCGAAGTGGTTGAAAAGAAGAGAAAAAAGGAGAAGAAGAGGAGTAAGGATCAGGAAGACGTCAACTACGACTTGGAAGCCAAATACTTTGAGAAGGTTTTGAAGGAAGACGAACCAAAGGAGGAAACCAAGGTAGAAGAGACTGAAAAATCACAAGAATCAGGATCCGATTCTGATTCAGACGTAGAAGAAACAGAAACTAAAACCAAAGAAACCAAATCTACATCTGCAAAGACACTCGATCTCAAGGAAACCGAACTTGAAAAGGCTGAGAAAACCGTCTTTGTAGGAAACGTCAACTCGACCGTGATCTCCCAAAGACATACATACAAAGCATTCAAGAAGTTATTCTCACAGTTTGGAAAGGTCGAGTCGATTCGGTTCCGTTCGATTGCATTTGACGAGGCTGTTCCTCGTAAGGTTGCGTATGCGCGTAAGTCGTTGCACAAGCTGAGAGAATCGTGTAATGCGTATGTTGTGTACTTGGAAAAGGAAGCGCTGTTGAAGGCTCTTAAGTTGAATGCCACCACTTTTGAACGTCTTCACATGAGAGTGGATCATGTGTCGCACCCTGCCCCTAAGGACAACAAGAGAACTATTTTCGTAGGTAACTTGGACTTTGAAGAAAAGGAAGAGACCTTGTGGAGATACTTCAACTCCAAGACTGAGAATGACGTTGAGTCCGTGCGTGTTATAAGAGACCTGAAAACCAACTTGGGTAAGGGATTTGCTTTGGTGCAGTTTAAGGACACCTTAAGTGTTAACAAGGCCATCCTTTTAAACGACAAGCCATTGGTTGTTGAGGATGAAGTGACCAAAAAGAAGAAGGTCGGAAGAAAGTTACGTATCAGCAGAGCCAAGTCGTATGCAAAGCCATCGATTTTATCGCCCAACCATATTGACAACCAGAAGAAGAACCATAAAAAATTACAGTTGTCTGACAAGCAAAAGACCAAGTTGGGCAGAGCACAAACGGTGTTGGGTAAAGCAGACAGATCTACTGCAGGAAGACTTGAGGGTGAGAGAGCTCAAAAGGGAAGTTCGATTGCAGGTGTTAAAGGTTTGAAGAGTGCAAAGGGTAGAGTGAAGAAGCCCAGATTGAGAGAAAGATCGACCAAGTTCAAGACTGAGAGAGACGACATGAGAAAGGAGTTGGCTAAAAAGTAGTTCACTTGTATATTAGGGTGTACGTTGATATTAGGTATCGAATAATAAAGTAAAAAGAGATAAAGAACGGGTAAGCTAGGAAGTGTCGGTGGGGTGTATTTGGTGTGCGATTTGGCGTGCTCAACTAGTATACCTACTTCCTAATATTATAGCCAGTATGTTATCCTCATATTTCTCTACTCCTATTGTACTCTTAATGCTTCCAATGCTGGTGTAAACTTCTCTCGAGATTATTAGAGGTATCTGTGAGATCAGTCAACTAGAGATGTATGTGAACAACATACAAGTACACCTACGTAACCGGTACATCAACCAAAGAAGCCTAGATCATCTGACTCATTAGTCCATGCATGAATGGCTGCAAAAAATTACCAGTCACCACCAACCAAGAAGACAGACAAGATAGAAACATTACAATATACTCAACGATTCTCTCATCTTGTTCCTCTCCCATTAAACCCTGCTCTCTCCACTAGACACTCTCCTCTGTCTCTCACCTTCTTACTTCTCACCATATCACATCTCACAAATGCTTATCAGTTCTGCTTACATAATTCGATCGCAGGTGCCATGTTATCGATATAAAGATATGCCATGGCAAACAGGTACCCCCCAAGACCCACGGATCTGCAAGCACCCTCAATGGAATGTCCAATAGGAGCTAAGCATCGCTTATAATCCCCCCTCCAACTCTCTGGTTGCAATAACCACTAAAGTATAGATAGATAGGCCGAATCAGGAAACACCCGTCCCACAATTTTGCCGTTTGGAAGTGTGGGTATCCACACTATAAATACCGAGTGATCTCCCCCCCCCCCCTCCCTCCATTCTCCCCACTAGTTTTCTTATGTCACTTCTCAAGTACTTGTTTGGTGCTGCACCAAAGAAAACATCAAAGACTGTTACCCCTGAACCTGAACAGACCGTGTTCAATGAGAAGTTCTCACCTGTTGATGCTGTTGAGTACGATCTCCGTGGCTTGAAGCTTGAGGCCGGTCCTCAAGATAGCGAGGGTCATATTTTGGGGTCTCTCGCTACATGGGAAGAACAATTCCTGGCCAGCCCTAAGAACAGGTTGGCCCAGGCTGCCTTTTCTCAGAATGCTATCAAGACCGTGGTCGGGCAAACCAAGCCTAACTTTGACAAGTACTTATTCAATGTCCTGGTTGACGTCATTGGGTCCCCAGCTCACTTGAACAACCAGAAACTGTCCGGAAGATGTTGGATATTTGCCACCTCGAACGTGTTGCGTTCCAAGGTGATCAGAAAGTACAACTTGAAGGATGACGGATTCCAATTCTCGCAAGGATACTTGTACTTTTATGACAAATTGGAGAAGGCAAACTTCTTCTTGGACAATGTGATTGACACTGTTGACGAAGCCTTGGACTCCAGATTGACCCAATACTTGTTGAGTTCGCCGGTCGGTGACGGTGGGCAATGGGACATGATCATCAACTTGGTCAACAAGTACGGACTTGTGCCCAACGAATTGTTCCCAGACAATGCACAAACCACTTCCACCTCCACTTTAAACTACGTTTTGACCGAGAAATTGCGCGAGTTTGCCTTGATCTTGAGAGGCTTGATCTCCAAGGGAGCTTCCAAGGAAGTGATCCTGCAAACCAAGAAGGCAATGAACAAACAAGTGTACAACACCATCTCGTTGGCATTTGGAACTCCTCCAAAGCCTTCTGACAAGTTCACCTGGGAATTCATTGACAAGGACGGCAAGTACAAGCTGTACGAAAGCACACCACTCGACTTTTACAAGTCCCACGTAGACGTGGACATCAATGACTACTTCTCGTTGATCCACGACCCTAGAAACGACTACAACCAATTGTACACCGTTGACCGCTTGAACAACATCCTGGAGGGCAAGATCGTTGAGTACGTCAACTTGGAAGTGAACGATGTCAAGGCCGCTGCAATCAAGATGTTGCAAGCAAACGAACCAGTTTTCTTTGGTTGTGACGTCGGCAAGTACAGTGACTCGTCTCTGGGAATCTTGGACACCGAGGCATACAAGTATGAATTGGCCTTTGAAACCGACTTGAACATCAACAAGGCCGAAAGATTGAGGACAGGCTCCTCTCTGATGACTCACGCCATGGTACTCACTGCTGTCCACTTGGACTCAACGGGAAATCCTGTCAGATGGAAGATTGAGAACTCATGGGGCCCTGATGCTGGTGACAAGGGTTATTTCCTCATGTCTGATGCATGGTTCGATGAGTACGTGTTCCAAATTGTTACACTGAAGAAGTACGTTGACAAGCTGGTCTATGATATTTTCAAGAACAAGGAATACAAGGTGTTGCCTTTCTATGATCCAATGGGTGCTTTGGCTTGATTGGCCTACGCTTAGATCTGAAATGAATGAGTTTTTGAATATATTTTAGATGAATAAATCGTTACTAAACTATGCCTAATTACCTTTAATTCGCACCTGAGTAGGATCGTATTCTGACACTCTTCAACGGAACAGCACGACTCCACTTCATACAAATTATTAGATACTCAGTGCATTTGCTTCTTACCATTACGTTACCATGTAGTGTTTGCACCTATTCAGCAATTGGTAATAGAATCAACCTTATGACTTTCGCGATATCCCAGCCTGTTACTTTTGACAGCTTTCGTTGGCTGCAACTTGGCTGCAAAAAACGACAAAGATACGGCTACGATTTTCAGGCTGGTGATTAAAGATATAATGAAGTTAGGCTGGCATGTCTGATAATAAAAGCTGTTCATTCTTGGGAATACACCGCATCTCAGTCGATCCACATCTGTGTACATCATTGACTACAAAGGTGGTGTTTTTGGAGCTTCGATACAGAGCTATTTATATCATCCAAGGTATCAAACCATTATGTCCTTACAATAACTTTATTGGCCCGTCAATAAACACTACTGAGTGTTTGATGACTTTACTAGAGCTTTAGTTCGCTGGTTTTGCCCACTACCACATAGTTTACAGGATCTTGTTTCATTTATTCACGCATAGCTATAAAGTAAATTAGGGAGTAGAGTCGAAAGGTGATAATGTCTCGAATTACAGATTTACTTTCGACACCTAGTTCATTTTAAGGTTCATCAGCATCAAATAACTCATATTGTCAGCATCATCTATGGTTGCTACCCTATGAGGTTCAGCAGACCCCGCCGGTGCCGGTGGTCCCTGTACTGGTGGTTCTTGCGCTGGAGGCCCAGCTGGAGGGTACAGTGGTTGTTGAGCGTGTTGTGTAGGCTGAGAGTATTGCGTTGGGGCGGGTTGTGCAGCAGGAGGGTACTGTTGTTGCTGGGCTGGTTGTGATTGAGCAGATGGTGCTGGTTGAGAGTGCTGCGTAGTTTGAGCAGGAGCTTCAGGGGGAGTGTACTGCGTTTGCGGTTGCACTTGTTGGGTTGGTGGTGTGTATAACGGTAAAGGGTCTTCTTGAGAGTATTGCGCTGGTGGTGCTGCCTTTTCAGGGTGCTGCTGGTTATTTAGAGCAGGTGAAGCTGATACTATTGGGGGGGTTGATTGAGCTTGTTGTACTGGTGGTGTTTGCACTGGCCCTTGTGCTTGTACTCCCTGCGCTGGTTGTGGTGATTGTATTGGCTGCGTTTGTTGTGCCTTCCTCGCCTCACGAGCTCTCAACTGCTCTTGTGCAATTGCCCTGCACTTTTGATCATACTTCTTGTATCTGGGTAAGTCACCGGCTTCACAAGAAGCAGCCCACTCCCTTTGAGCATCGTCATAGCTGAAGAAACACTGCTCCGATTTAGTTGGTTTAGTAGGCAGGAAGTCAGCACCGAAACGAGTATTTCTGATAACCGTCAAGTAACAGTACTCACAAGCAAAAACGCTCTGGTCTCTAGTAGCCAACCAGAAGATTTCGTCTCCTGATTCTAAGACCTGTGGACATTGGTGGACCTTTTCGTATGTTTTGATGTGGTGTTCTAAAATGTTGATGTTGGAGTAGTATTCACTTCTCAAAAGCTGCTTCTTGGTCTTAAAGCTTGGGATGTAACTATAACTGCATTCGAACTTAGAGTTCTTCACAAAGAAAGATGGTGCCAATCTGCTGTTAACAAACTTGATATTGGTCAAGTAACATGGTTTGCAGATGGCGTAGTCCAGGTTTGCAAGGCCGTAGTGTTCTCCAGTTCCCAGTCTTTCGCAAGATTTCATGGTGGACAAGGTAGACAAAGTTGCAATGATTTCATTGAATTCCTGGGTGCTCTTAGTGTCAATCTTCAAGTCAGGGAGTTTGTGCAGCTGGGAGAAACAAGGCCCGTTGCCCTGCTGTCTGAAGTTAGTCAGATGTTCACTCAAGCCAAAGCTGTTCAAGTAACAAGCCTCACAGAAACCAAATTCTGCAGTGAGTGGCTTGTAGAGGGGAGAATTGGCGCTGCATGGAGGGCACTTGAGAACTCTTTCTCCCGCACACTTGAACGAGTCCCAGTCATTGCTGTGAGAGAACTTGAGGAACGCGCGTTCCAAGTATGGGTGCACAAGATCACAAGACCATTCCGTGTCCAAGGTGTGGTGCTCAATTTCGAACTTGTCGTGGAAGTTGGAGTACTTCGCATAGTCATAGTAACACGATTCACAGATAACAAAGCCGCTGTTATCCTTCATTCTGTAGAAACTTGTTCCTGCAGTGTGTGGTTTACCTTCGCATTTCTCAAGTGCGCTTCTTCCTTGGAACACACTGATGACGGTGTTGTAGAACTCCTTGTTGGCAGGTTCTCTTAAGAGTTGGTTGTACCAATGAAGCTTGACAGCCTCTGTGTTGAAATGGCACATGGGATGATCGTATCCCTTTATCGTTTTGAGTTCGACCAAATTACCCACGTTGTACTTACCAATATGAGAGTTGAAGCACCCCACACAAATGGTAGCATCTGGTATTTCTGGAAAGTAGTACATTTCGACATCGTAGTCGAGTTTAGAGTTTCCACAACAGTCACGCGGAGACACAGCGTCGGAATTGACCGAAGGAGGAGGTCCTGGCTTGTAGTTCCTAACAGCAGGAGGAAGATTGTCAAGGTGAGGAATGTAGGAACTGACATTGACATTACTGATCCTTTCGATCTTATCGATTGCGGAATTGAACTTCTTGGTGAAGCGTCCAGACATCTTGCCGGAGAGCTTATTGGACATGCTAGACATGGTTGGTAGGGTCTTTTTATTTAGAGCCAAAAACAATAGGGATACTGCCTTTTTATATACCCCAAATTAAGGTTTGCAGCATACGAAAATGATAGCGGGGCCAAGAAAAGATACGAAAATAGGCCCCACGACTGGCAATTTGGGATCAATCTGTTGATAGCTGTGACAGATTGGACGATAACAGCAGCTTTGGGGTTGAGGGGTGACTATATGGAAGGATACAGCCCACAAGAATTGACTGGAATGTCTGTGGGGTGTACGTAGCACTGGTCCGTCTCCAACACAGCCCAAATTCAGGGTAGAATTCGTGCAGCTCGTAAATTTCAACTGGGTTCGAGGCATAATCTTTTGTGTTATGGAACCAAACCCAACGAGTGAGCTTGCTCCAATGTCCAAGGTATTAGTAGGATGTGTTGAGAGTTGATGCTGATGGACTCAATTGTTTGCTTAGTTTGTTATGGAACTCTAATCAATGTAGCGAGAATATCGGATGTACGTATATTGTATTCTTCTACAAAAACGTTTAGACAGTTGGTTCGCCTAAGCCGCAGGTGTCACCAACTGAGCGAAACCAATGACTATGAGTTATAATTATAGTTACTATTGTGAATTGTGAAATTGGTTGGGTTGATGGGTTTGTGAGCTGGGTTCTGCGATTGTTGTGCTATTGGGTGGTTACTGGTGAAATAAATTGGCCATTCATTTGATCTTTCAAGGCTGTGCATTATTGTCCTGTCAGTATCTGTCAATAATATTCCGTGCTGCACTACAAATTTAGTCGTTGGAATCAACGATTGGGGTGGATAGTTAGATGTGTAGACTTTGACGAGAAGCGTCAATACCTCAGGACCGTCAATACTTCAGGACCGTCGTTTCGACTTCGTCTATTGCACTTGGTTCTACTGAGCACGTGAGCATTTATTCGTATACTATTAGCTACTAATAACCTACACCTTTAGCTAATTCTAACAATGATACATAATGACAATTTGCAATTAAAATCTGTTCCGAATTCGTCTCTCTAAATTCCCCCTTTGTTAAATGGAAACTGGTCTCAATAGTCTCTTGATCCAAGTTTTCTGAAAAAGTGACTAAAAGGTTGCAAATGTTAAAGATATTTACAACCCAATGAATTCTAACACCATGATGTTAGTCTGTTATAATGGACTTGAAGCTGTAAAATGATCATCCAATTTTGCTTCTCGATCTTGGTTCAATTCAATGATACGTTCACGGCAACATTAAAACTAAAAAAAAAAACATAGTCTACTGACTTACGAACTAACAGTTCAATGATTTCAATTCCAAGTCTTAGAGCACCCATCAATTTAAACATGTAGCAATACTCTCAAAGAATCGCTCCTTCCCCATTCTAGTCCCTCCACTCCTCCAGCTCCTCCAACTCTAGGTGAAAATTTCAATCACATGACTACGACTTGAACAACAAACCAATACCAACGCCAATCGAAAGGTGAAGTCTACACTACGGTGACCTCCAAGATGAAAGACATTTCGAGCCATCTCTCGTCTTCCAATCTCACCGCCGCGATCACCAAGCTCCGTAGTTCATACGAAGACGCATCTTCTCCCAATGATTTGTACAATTTGATATCGCGAATCGACACCACACTCAATTCCATCGACACCCAGTTGAACCAGTATGTACAGGTGAAACTGAAATCTCACCAACATGACTTGAACCAAGTCGAGGTTGCGCGTGCAACCAAATTGGCATCCACCATCAACACCTCACACCAGCTTACAACCATCTTTTCCAACGCCGTAGACTTGGGAAATTCACTCACCTTCAAGATCAAGCTGTTGGACGAAGAAATAGGAAACGTCAACTCAACTCTCGACTACGTTTCCCAGGTCCAGCTTTTGAAAACAAACATCAACCAGGCCAATTATGCCATGGAGCATAAGGATTGGGAGGTTGCAGCCAAGTGCATTTCCCAAATCAACCAGATTCCAACCGATTTGATCAACGGTCAGTTTTCTCTGGTGATGATTCCAACAGCTGAAATACCAGACCCTCCGTTGGTGATAGTGTCTCATTATACTACACAACTAACAAATACCTTCACTCGGCAATTCAACGAGGCTGCCAAACAACGTAATGTTCCCGAGCTCACTACGTACTTCAAGTTGTTCCCGTTGATTGGAAAAGAAGTTGTTGGCTTGACATGCTACTCAAAGTTCGTATCTTCTATTGTAGCAGACACCTGCAAGAGCTTGGTAGGCTCTGTCATTAACAAAAGCAACTTGAAACTGGGTGTTTTTGGCTCGATCTTTGTACAATTGTTCGAGAGTGTGCTGATAATGATTGCAACACACGAACCTTTGATCAAACAACACTATGCTAGTTTCGAAGGGGGTGCAATGCAGTTTGTAATCACTAGATTACAACTGGAATTGGATTCACAGATTGGAATTATCATGGACACTTTCTACGACTCACGTAGAATCAGCAAGTTATTCCAAGATATAGATCTTTACACTTTTCCAGTACTCAACAAAAGACCAGATGATCACGAAGAAACTGTGGTGTATGACGATGATATCATCTCGATTGTTGAAGTCGGTGACCTTATCAGTGAGTTGGCAACCATATTAAACCACTGGTCACTTTACTGTAAATTCATTGCTACGCGGTACTTTGCTATTGAGGGCGGCCTTAAATTACCAAGCGTGGTGATAGAAAGCAAGTTCTCGAAACAATTGCACTCCAAGTACTTGCCGATTTTTGAGACTCTTTACTTGTTCTACTTTCGTCGATCCATTGAAAAGGCTTTGGTGATTGAAGAAATGCCTTCTTTAGAACCACTTTTGCGGACCACAAATGAATCTGATGAGATAGTACTTTGCAGCAGTGTTATTGAAGATACAACACTCATTCTTAATCTGACACTCAAACATGTGATCAGCTCCGGTATCCCGTCTTCAGTTAAACACTTTGTCAATGAAGGTTTGAAGATTTTGCAACGTGATTTAGTCAACCACTTCTTAATTCGCAACTTGAATGAGAACCAACCTAGGTATAACTATATACTTCTGATGGTGACGCCTGTCACAGAACCTGTTAAACACACCACTACAACCGCTACAAACCCATCTGGGCTTTTCAAAGGTGCGTCTACAGCCTTTGGAAATGTTGTTGGAGAATCATCCACTACAAACAGTACGACATTACTTCATTTCATTGTCTATTTAAATTCGGTGGCCACAGTTCAAGAATACTTCGAAAAGATAGTCACTAATACGTATAAACAGCTTCCACAAACCTTTCCCTTTGGCAAAGACTGTGAGAAGATCGAGCTTATTTTGCGCGAGGAGTTGTTGCATCCATTCACTAACATCACAAACAAAATCATCAACGACAGTTTAATCAACTTGTACAATCAACTGTTCAAGAACCGTGCAGCGAACTTAGTCAATGACTTTTTACCAGACTCAGAAGAACACTACCATAGCAGTCTTGGTGAAGATGGAGGTGTGTTCTTTAAGTTTTCCAAAGCATGGACGCTGATAATAGTACCTTACAGGAAAACATTGCATGGACAGGGGGTGTTTTCCAAGTTATTGCGTCTTCTAGTCATCAACTTGGTCAACATGTTGGAAAAGCGTATGTTGCTCGTATTCCGCAGATTCAAAGTATCGGAAACCGGTGCCATTAAGTTAGAAAGAGATGTCTCCAACTTCATAACAGAGGTATGTGACGATAATTACCAGTTGCGTGAAAAATTTGTGCGTGTCACACAGATTGTGTTGCTTGTGGGAATGGATGACGAGGAATACGAGGAGAGTACCCAACATGTAAACCAAGCTCTGGAAAATGAGTTTATTGGAATCAACTGGGTGCTTACTCCTCAGGAGCGGAACCAGATACGAGGTTATAGAGTATAGCTTTCCATGAGTCAGTGACTTTAGACTGTATAGATGAAGCTTACAATTCCTTTCGTGTAGAGTTGGATTCTCATTCATGGAGTGTTCCTTAAAGATACCAGGTATCCTGGTACCTTTGATGCAAAATGTAGATATGCTTCTTTCAGTTGTATATCCATCTCGAGTCATTATGAAATTGATGCCTTTTACTTTTTTGATTATCTTCTAGTTCTCTATCATTTGAACTTCTTTCTTATCCTCAGATGCCTCTCCATTCTCTTCCTTTACTCTGTCTGGCTGAATACGCAACCTGTTGACAACGCCTTCGAACTTTGGATGTGAGAATTCACACTCAGGACCTTTTGGACAGAATCCAGAAACAAACAACGGACAGACGATTCTTCTTATATGTCTACGTGGACAGTCCGGTCCGTCAGGGCAGAACCCTTTATTGTAGTTGAGACACTCTGGGATCTTCAGTTGAGGGTCCACATGCAAATACAAACACTCAGGAGTCTGAGTGCAGAAACCATTCTTCAGGAAGAAGAGACACTCGGGCATCTTTCTCAAGTTGTACTCATGCAAGAACTCACAATGGTCGTTCTTCTTACAGAGGCCACGTAACCAATGCTTGCACACAATCTTGTTGTTGTACATCAGTGGAACATGTTTGTTAGGACACTTGGTTCCGTTTGGACACAGATTATTTGGTTTCAATGGATTGAACATGAGGCAAATCGGCCTATCTGGGTTAAGCCCGAGATTGTATTCCTTCTGGAGGAACCCCTCAAACTTGAATGACTTGTCTTGAGTGTCAGGGTGGATGATTGGATTCAAGCGAAGCATCGTGTTTGATTAGAAATTCCTTTGGTCTGAAATTTTTGTTCATGGTCCATATATAAGTGAGATTACGTAAGATTTTTTAGAGAAGATATGGAAGGACGAAGAATGTGCTAGAAATGGCATGAAAGTGGAGGAAGATTAGGAAGCCCATTAGGTAAATGGTTTAGACAAGCATGAGAGAGATGTGCGTTGTGAATAGGTAGTCCACCCAACATTAAGTTATTGAGCCGTCTCAGTAGCAACACCTCACAATTTGAATTGTTAAGTATTCAAACTTCAGTAAGCCATTCAAGATCAACTGCAAATACGTATTTGGTTTCAATAGATATGTGGGACCATAAGTAGAATTTCAGCATTCAAGTGTGTAAGTGAGAATTGAAGTGAATACGTGAGGGAGTACTTACAAGGTATGGACCGTGTACTTGACGTGCTTCTAGTGGTATTCGAAATCCCTAGAGTCACGTGTTTTGCAGCCATTTTGCATTGTAAAATCAATACTGAGTCAAGTTCTTTCAACTGACTTTACCATTGATCAGACAATTACTGTTTAGGTTGAATATAGCAGATTTACTTTTCCCAGCCTTGAATTTATCGCTCTTAGAAACTAATTGAATCGCGCTACAGCCACTGACTGGCATTGTTAAGAGAGGTTCAAGTTGATATATTAACCCGATTCAAAATCAATACAAATGGTTCAGAATTCTATATATTCAGCTACATTATATATAGAGGAGAATTCATGAAATGTATTCTTTAGAATTGAAACTCAGTCTAGTGTATATTTGAAAACGGATGTGTAGAAGCTATAAATTTGAAACATGCCCCACACTCCAAATATTTCCATTACTTCTTCCTTTAAATCTTAAATTGATTGCACACATCTATCAGTCTCCGTCAATTCATGAAGAGTAATCTAGATTCACGCTGTATCACACATCACACTACCATCATCTGCCCTGATTGCAATTAATGAAAGCCAAGCTTAAGTGCACCAGTTGCAGGGCACACAACAAAGCCTGCTACTACAATGATGGAGATACCAAATGCCAGCGTTGTTCCAGCTATAAGAGAGTCACCAAGGATTGCGACTTGGTGGCGCAAATCAGCCAAGCACATGCTTCCAGGGGTATGGTAGAAGGCAACGCCATACGCGTAAATACCGGTGCAGTCAGTGCACTCGAAGCTCTTTTGTTCGCCACACCCCAGCAGTCTCATCAGCATAGCCAACTTCATCAAACCGGCAGACTGCAAATTCACAATAAGCTGCAAGATTCAAACCCCAGGTTTTCTGGAACACCTGCAATGATTCAGCAGATTGGTAGCGACAACTCGGATACCAGAGTGATTTCAAGCACTCCTTCTGTACACAACAACCTAGAGCATATTCCAGAAACCACAGTCAACAGTTTATCAGAAATCGTGCATTCTGTTGCGGTGCTCCCTGTTCCAAATTTTACCTATCCTCAAAACCATGAAAACAGGTTATCCGACTTAGTAGAGGAGAACAAGAAATTGAGATCCTTGTTGGCCATCAAAAACAACGAAATATGCACCTTGTCAAAGGAACGAAACCAAAGATTGTCTTTGGAAGCCTTGATGGCTTCAAAAGAAAAGGATTTCAATATCTTAAATAAAAAACTTGTGAAGAAGGTTTCCAAGTTGAAGGCTGCAAATAAACTTATGAAGTACTCAAGAAGACTGATAAAGTCCAAATGGAAGGATCTCAAAGTAGAAATGAAAGATTGGGTGGTAGAAAAACACTACTTGATCAAAGAGTTGACGAGTACAAGTGAAAAGTTGGCTAAGTACTCTGGCAACAGAGATAACGGTCAATAAGTTAGTGAATGTGTTTGTGGAGGAATCACCGCCTCGAATGAAGGTGTACAAAATACATAATACTGGAATTGTCAACTGCAGTGTTTAAAGGTGGAAGCAACTATCAAAGGAAGATGTAACTGACAGTATCAGGTATTGAAGAATTTTTTAGCGGAAACTGGAGGAACTCGAGAGTCCTGAATGGCCTACGTAAACCGGAGAGGTTTCTCAACCTTCAGATGGGTTCTTAAGTTTATTGGTCAAGCAAAAAGGTCTCGGAGAAGTCTACAGTATTACCTCGGATACAGGTCAAAAGCGAATCGGAATTGAAACATGGGTTCATTTTAAATGCATACGATGACACAGTTGCTATTAGTTTGTATCTAGGAAAGGATGTCAAAAAGAAGATGAGAAAACCGTTCCAAAGTATCCTGCGTCTGTTTCTACAAAGAATTCTTGACAATAAAACTAAACTCCTAATACAAGTAATCCTGATCCAACTACAAGACCAGTGTCTAGAGTGGCAAATGATTGAGTAGTGTACCACTTGCCTTAGTTCAAGACCGTATGAAAAAAAATGTTGCAAACCTCTAGCCGTGCTCCCGACCGATCGGAACGATATCGGTAAGCGGTGCTCATAACACTGACATACCTTCCGGTCGCGGACTCGAAGCATATTGGGTTTAAAGTTGCTAACTTTGTACTGTTTGAATTACTCATCTTCGTTAACTCCTGAGGAGAAGGTTAGGAGTCTTTTAGGCGGACCTAGTATAAAGCCTCTTCAAATGGCTGCAAAACTAGAGAGATAGCAACAATGGATCAAGACAGCCTTGAGAAAAAAGTTATCGAAGAACAAGTTGAGGTTGACGAGGTTATAATTCCCCCTAATGGAGGATATGGATGGGCTGTTGCAGTTGGCGGATTGTTGATATCGTTTTCTACTTGGGGAGTGAATGGTAGTTTTGGTGTCATCCTTGATTACTATGTGACGAACGGGACATTCGAGGGTGCCTCCAATGTGGACTACGCTTTAATTGGAGGTATGGTTCTTTTACTTGCGCTGTTGTTAGCACCAGTACTGGCATTCGTGTTCCAAGCATTTGGTTATTGGCCATTAGTACTTTTGGGGCTTTTTCTCCAGACCTTGGGGTACTTGTTGGCATCATTTGCCACAAAGTTATGGCACTTGTATTTGACTCAAGGTGTCCTTATAGGAGTTTCGTTTGCGTTGACATACGTTCCAGTTATGTTGTCGGTCGCCACTTGGTTCACCACGCGTAAGGCGACTGCAATGGGAATTGCCATCTGTGGATCAGGCCTCGGAGGGTTGGTATACTCACTTGCTATTGAAAAGTTGATTTCACAAACGGGTAACCAGCGTTGGCCCTTGAGAATGATGTGTATAACTACCCTTGTCTCCTCGGGTGTGGGTATCATCTTGGTGCGGCCATACAAAATGAAGACCAAACCTTTCAAAGAGTCGTTTGGTAAATCACACATAATAACGAATCTTCTGCAAACTTGTGACTTGACCATCTTCTACAAGATGTACGAGGTTGGTCTTCTTGCAGTGTGGTATGCGTTTACAATTCTTGGGCTTCTTATGGTATCTTTTAGTATCTCGAACTACGCCACGACTATCGGTTTGTCTGCCTCGCAAGGGCTGGTGGTGACCGCGTTAATCAACGCGGGGCAGGTCATTGGAAGACTTCAGGTTGGATATATAGCAGATAGAATGGGGCGTTTCAACACCACGGCAGCATACAACCTTATTGTTATGATATTGATTTTTGGATACTGGATGAAAGCTACAACCTATGGAGAGTTAATTGGGTTTGCAATTCTTATTGGCCTCACAATTGGTGCGTCTCCTACCATGGGGTTGACCTTGTGTTTAGAGTTATTCGAGGGACATCCCAAAATAGCGAAGAAAACTGCAGCCTGGGGAGGTGTTAATGTTCTTGTATCGGTCCCCAGTTTAGTTGCCGGTGTTCTTGCATTGGCTCTAGTTGACAAGAAGAACTCTAAGCCGTACCTCCATACGCAACTTTTAGCTGGCTTTTGCCACTTAGCTGGTGTTCTTATTCTTATTATTGTTAGAGAAAAGGTTGTGAGGAACAGGTTTAATATGAAGATTGAAGAGTTGCTCAAGTTGAATTCGCTTAACGGTTCGGATGGGGACCTTGATTTGGAGGTTCAGAAATTGCAATCTTTACTGAAAATGACACTAGTAGGATATTTCAAGCGGTGTTTTATTCCAGTGAAGGCATAGTTGATACTTGCAAATACTTGGATTAGTAAACTCAATGAAGTGTAAAAGAGAAGCACGTATTCTTTGTAAGTGGTAGTATTCTCGAAGGAACTGATATAGATTAATTCATACCACTTGAATTTCACACGGACAGAGCGTACTTCACCTTTCAAGTCATTCCTGCACCTGTATTGAAGCATTTAAAAGCCATTGGTCCTCGAAACGATAGTATTAAACAACCATTCTCACACACTCCTCCCACCTTTCTCACCACTAATATCATTAAACCTGAACTGGTTTTCTAATATACCCTAACCACGATTCCCATTATAATAGGGTGCGGACCACACAATCCTGTTTATTCTAACCCTCATATCATCATGACTTATCTGAGGTCAATTTGACGATACTGTTCACAATACCAACAACAAATCCCTGAGTAGTCCAAATCCGACCGTACGGCCAGAATATCAGGCGTAATTTCATCTTTTCCACCAACATTCGTATCCCCCAAGTGACACCCCCGTGGACCCCTACTCCACACTCCCCGCTAATATTCGGGGATTGTGCTAGAACTCCTTTTGGTAGAGTGTTCAACTGAAATAGGAAATAATCCCCTTCACAGACGCACAGCCAATGTGACAGAAATGGCAGAGTCTTCTACCATGTGCTCACAATGGTTCAGGTACTACCAATGGGTTACTAGAGGTGCAATCAGAATGAAATCAGTCACTCCAGTCAAACTCAAAGCAGGCAGTGTTCGCAACGAATATACTGCGAATAATAGTTTGAAATGACCATCGGTATCGTTTCTTACCTTTCGACCTTTCGAATTACCGACGTACTTAAATGGTATTTTCTCGTACATGAAGTGCGTCGATATACGAACTTTTCTCTACACGAATGATGCCGAGGGCATGCGCCTTCAGTTGTGCAGAGAAACAAGTTAATTAAACGTAGAACTAGTCCCGGAGGGTGGTTAGTAATAGCGAAGGGTTGTGAGTTATTAGGCGAAATTTGCAGTCTATTTAAATCCATTCAAATCCATAGAGATTCCTGAGAATCAAGCTTACCAAAGGTATCAAGACTTAACATGCAATTGAGTGTCTTAACAGCAATCTCCTATGCAGTTGCAGTTGCAAGTGCGGTCGATGTTCCCGAAGGTGCATTTCATATTCCCTTCGATATTTACAGGGGAACAGACAAAGTTAAGAAAGATGGTAGTCTCAATTTGCAGCTAAAATACAACCAAACGATGTACGTCGCCCAAGTTGAAATTGGTGGAAGCTCTGTCAGTCTTGCGATTGATACTCTTTCCTCAGACCTCTGGGTCCCTGCTAGTGACGTTGAGTGTTTTGATTTAGGAAACTTGCTTGATGACTCGGACGGCTTGATCGAGGTTTCCACAGTCGACTTGAATACCTGGTATAGTACAGACACATGTACCGGATACGGGTCTTTCAGCACCAGCAGCCCCTCCAGTTTCAAGAGCAACGGAACGGCTTTCGAATCTCAACTCGAAGAGACATTAGCAGTAGGATACTGGGGCCAAGCAGATGTCAAGATTGCTGGCACCACCGTCAAAAATGTCAACTTGGCTGTGGCCAATCTCACCAACTCCAACATCGGTACCTTAGGTATCGACCTCCCACTTTCCGAGGTCACTGTCTTCGAGAATTTGACCACTCCATATATCTACGATAACCTCCCTCTCCAATTGAAGCAACAAGGGGCAATTCAAAAGATAGCCTATTCTTTATACCTTGGAGCTGCAAATAGCTCCTCCGGTAGTTTATTGTTTGGAGGGGTTGACAAAGCCAAATACTCTGGAGAATTGGTAACCGTTCCATTCGTAGATGCAGGAGACTACCCAGTCAGCATTGCCATGTTTGCGGACAGCTTTGAACTTAGTGATGGCTCCAACACTCAAACCGTTTTCAAAGATCAAGCCGTTGCCTTCATCAATGCAGCAGCTACGTACACATCCATTCCCCATGCTTACTACGTCACTCTCGTGGAGTTGTTGGGTGGAAACACGACTGATTTCAATAAACCGATTGACTGCTCAAAGGTTGCAAACCAAAAATTGGTTGCCAGCTTTAGTGGACACTCGTTGGAAATCCCTCTTAGTAACTTCGTTTCACAGAATTCGAAGTGTTATCTTTACCTTGATGTTCTGCCTGACTCCAAAATCTATTTGGGTGACGACTTCTTGAGACATACATACCTTTTGTTAGATTTGGAAGATGAGGAAATCTCATTTGCTCCGGTTAAGTTCACCACTGATAGTGACATAGAAGTGATTTCATCGTCTGGAGATCTTTCTGGTTCTTCTTCTGCTCAATCTAGTGGTTCTTCTGCTTCTTCCACTAGTTCTGCTTCTGCTTCTAATGCAAGTTCTTCAGTTGCTTCTGGTTCTGCTTCTGGTTCTGCTTCTGGTTCTGCCTCTGGTACTTCTACTATTAATGGTCCTACAGGAAATGGTCCTGCTCCAGGAGTCACTCCACTGCCAGGTTCTTCATCTGCAGGGTCTTCCTCGGCAGCAGCATCTTCTGCAAAGGAAACAAACTCAAAGAATGAAGTACCAAACCAATTCTCACTTCACTTTGTTTCGGTTTTCGTCTCAATTGCTTTGGGAGCACTCTTGATTGTTTAAGGCATCAACTGCTTCTTTTGATTTATGTCTGATTCGTTTTTAAATACTGCAAAAAATGAGTGTAAGCTTTGACGCTGGTGTAACAACCAGGAACTGTGAAGTAGCTTCAGGGACTTCTCCTGAGTGGTAAAATGCACTGTAGTTAATATAAATGACAAGTACTTTTCAATTCGTTTGGTGAATCTTCCTCTCCACGCTCCAACCCAAATCTTCTGCTATGTCGCGAAATTTACAGATCACATGATAAATATTTCAACCCACAGTTGATGAATCACAGTGACTACATTCATTATCTTAAACCCTGGTCATATTAAATACAAAGATATCAAACTAAAACTAATCCATAATCCGGATATCACTTCCCAACCTACACTCAGTCCTTTCTTTCGTAATACATTTCTAAGTATACATGTATATAACCAGCAGCATTATACAATATTAGCGGCGCAGAATGTGATTAGGTGTTTTTGGTTTTGTAGAGCTTAGATGTTGGATGGGTACAACATGACTCTGACAGAAGCACCAAAGGTCTTAGCAGGCAAGTTCTTCTTGAAGTTGGCTCTGACAAGACCGTTGCTACCGTGGGTTCTGGTAACCTTACCCCAGATGACTCTGATCTTAGAGCCTCTGACTTCCTTGGAAGCTCTGTAGACGTAGGCAATTCTCTTACCCAAGTAGAACTTGGCTTCTTGGGTGTTGGCGACACCTTCGATTTGGATCAAGGAAACGTTAGGGTTGGTAACGTGCTTCGAACGTTGGTACGACAAGTGCTTACCTTTAACGTACACTGTATTTGTTAGTATTAGATTCATAAGGTGTGCTTGTCTTCAAACTTTTCACTTGATGCTCAAGTGTGTCTGATGTCAAGACCTGGGCAGACGCTTCTGTTGCGGTAACTAGACGTCTGTTCTATCGACCTGTTCTTCAAGGTTCAGTGCCGATTCGCTATGGTACATACATCTGTGAGTTTCAGCCATTTCGTCGAGTGTATCTATGAGACTTGAAAAGAATAAGAAGAGTAGAAGTTTTTTAAGCACATTCATTTTTTTGCAGCGTTGTGGCCGGCAAAAATTTTCGTTCACAAAGGGGTGGAGTATGCAGGAGGGGATGGAGCCCTATTCGTCACGTGTTTATAAAAATAAAGGGATATGGAGGTGGACAGTGGTATGCGGAAAGTTGATGTTGGAGGGTTTAAATGAAGGGATATATGAAGAGGAGTCAATGTGGGCATGTGAATGAGTGTTGCGAAGAGTTTCTTCTGCTTGTCTGTTATATACAGTTGATTGGAGACTGTCTGCCTGGGTCTTCCTCTAATCAATCATGCATTGTATGCAGTTCCCAAAGGGTTCACTGTAGTTTGCGGGTTACGAGTCAGCATTCTATGTGATTGAAAGAACCAGAGACCCTTACTGTTGATAAGAAAATGTACGTACTATCTTTACTCCACTATTGATATAATCAAACAATAACACTAACTAAACCTCGCCACCTCTTCTTTCGTGTATTCTTATGCGTGTTACTGCTACTCTGCACGGCTGCAAAAAGTATATTCACTTGTTTTCAGTGCAACTTTATGGCATATAATTCCACAACTAACTCTCAACCTCCATGTGTAAACCTCTATCTCTATATCCTCACTCAATTCTACACCTCCTCAAATCCCATATCTCTGTAACATATTAGGTATTACTATATCAAAATAAAAATATAATTGGAGCCCGGCTTAGATCTTTACTTCTTGCTCCTCCTTCCACTTGTCCAAGTTGACTCTCCAATGCTTTGCTTCTCCCTTGTCATGCTTGCTCATCTTTGCACTTCCGCTGGGCCCGTTACGAATCGACAAGCTTGCCAACGTTGTCAAGTTATTGAACTCATCCTTAGCTTGCTTTTTGGCTCCGTAATCCTTCAAGTCGAACCATCTTCGTTCCCATTCGATACCTGCCAGCTTTTCCTTTGCTCTCATTTCTCTCTGGGCGTTTTCGATTTTCGATTTTTCAGTGTGGATCAAGTCGAAGTCAGCCTTTCTGATTGCAGCTGCAACCTTAACCCAAGCCTTTCTCGACTCCAAATCGTGCTGTTCTTCGATTGGTTTGACAATGATGTTGGCCTTGGAAAGTTTGAGAGCATCGTAAAAGAGTTCGTTTTTGGATGAGGGAGTCGCAGACCCCTTTCCAATGTACGACTTGTCGGACCATAAGCCCGAGATCGTGACCAAAGCCTTTTCCTTGTGTGCCAGCAGCAACTCATCTTGGAAGATCCGGGCCTTGTAGGTGTGCTTCTTGCCTGAAAAGTAGCCCTTTCCGCTGTATTCCACGACTGCAATGAATCCGTTGGACAGCTGGATGTACGAGGTGCCTTCCAATTCGATGTATGGAGATGCCAGGATGAAACCCTCAAGGTGCAAGGGGGGCAATGTCACCAAGTACGACTCGTTCAACTTCTTGTACGTCACAATCGCGTGTCCGTACTGCTTGACGTTGACCGAGGCGGCGGATAACGTGGCTCTAGAGCCACTGTATCCTTGTAATTGGACGCCCTGCTGGTCGTTGACAATAGCGTATGCAGTGACCGGAGGATGGTGGCTAACCTGCTCAGCAATCAAGGTGGTTTCGCCAATCTTATCGTCCTCCCACTTGCCAACAAACAACTCTCCCAAGAAGGGGTTCAATGGTTTCTTCTCCGAGCCCATCTGCTCGTTACGCGAGCAGTATTGCGAGCGCAAGGTTGAAATGAACCAGCGGACTACGCTGATCATACGCTTGAGGGCCATGGCATCAACCTCGGCCGCAGAAGCTCCCTCATCTGCAACCAATCCAAGAGGTTCAACAAGCAAGTCGGGGTGCTCGGCCCAGTACTGCGGAAACTCAACAATAGAGGTGGGCAGCAAAATAAAAGGAGGAGCAGTCAAACTAGAAAGATCCCCATTGAACAGGGCAATGGATGAAAGGAACGACGTCCATGAAGAGCTCAGCGCGTAGGACATGGCGGGTCGGGTGTTGATGTTAAACAGCTGGAAATGTATAACATTTGGCTCGTATACAAAAGTGCGAATTCGTTCCTAGTCACGTGTGTAGACGTTGTTGATTGGGGTATTTAGGCCGGGGATGGGGGCTGCAAATGATACAGGATAAAAAGGGTGGATAGATGGCGTTGGTTGTGGGTAGAGTAGCTAACGTTCCTACGTGGAGCTCGTAACTGAAGCTCCTTACTGAAGTCCCTAACTGAAGTTCCCCAACTGAATAGGACTTGAACGGGTTGAAATTGTTCGTGAAGATCGTCTTCAGAGAGGCGCAGGAACGGATTGCTAGTGGTAATAAGGCTGGGCTTAGAGATAAGACTGCGGAATGATAAATAGAACTGGTACCTGATTGGTGACGAATAATGCCAAATGAGTAAAATAGGAGAAGCTCCAAGATACTCAAGTACTCCCTCTTCATCTTCCTATTCTTGGTTTCTCTTCCTTCTCCTGACTTCTTGGCTGCAATAATGGGTGCAAAAAAAAAAAAGTTAGATAGAGAGCAAGGCAAGATCAAGCATTGTTGATCTGTTTTGATCTGTTTCAATTCATACAATAAACGATTGTTTCAGTAGTTTATCGAGAAGATTGTAGTGATGATCTTATTCTTCTATGTTTTGCTCTCTCTATCTTTGTTACTTACGTCCTTACGAATTTTCTATGATTTGAGAGAAATCTTGTGAATATATTGAATTGATGGTTACCTGCGAATATTACAGAGAAGTGCACCGTTTTTATATCATCATCACTAATCTCTAACATTATGCATTCTTTTTACGTTATCATGAAAGTAGATCTCCTTGTTTATAGAGTCATATATGTATGACTATACCTTAATGTAAATGCCCTTCTTATCCAAACCCCATGCTACTCCCACAAACACTCCCGTGTAAACAAACAAGATTGCAAATGCAGGGGCATCTCCCATTTCCAACGTATTCACACTCATGTTCACCAATCCCGTAAGCAAGTTACCCAATAAAAACACCAACAACCCATTACTGTTGATGGCCTCCATCAACCTTAGTGGTTTCTTGTTGTTTGCAATCTCGTCAACAATGTTGTATCCAAACAAGTACACGGCATTGAACGATACTGTCATGAGCACGTATGGCAAGTTGGCCAAACGTCTGCTCACGTTGGGAAACGCAGGCGACGTGTTGACTGCGTAAAAGAGTGCCTGGTATAACACAGATGCAATCGCCAATCCTTTGGTAGTGCTCACCAGAAACAAACCCTTTGCTGGTGATTTGGTTGGAGCTGAAGTTATGAACAAGTTGTTCTTGGTGGGCTTACTAGTCAACACAAACGATCCAAACGATTGTCCGAAGATGAAGATGCTGATGTATCCTGGAAGTGAGAAGATTCCCTCTTTGTTCATGGTGATCCAGTTATTCATTCTGTTGTCTGTACGCAACACATACACCAATCCTCCACCCTTGTTCAAACCAAAGTATTCATGGACAACTATCACCAGTAAAGCCACCAATGCTCTGGGGAACAACTGTAATAATGGGTCCAAAATCGCAAGGAAAATAGGCAAGAACCCAAGAGTGAAGAAGAAGTTCCAGTAGATTCCATACTCCGTAACATGCTCTTGATACTCCAACAGCTTTACACTGAGACATCTGGCAATACCCAACACCAACAATGGCGAAGCCTTCACTATCGACCGTCCCACAAGGCTTGCGTACGTTCCGAGCCCATACTTTTCAGTCTGTTTTTGCAGCTTCTTGGACATTTGAGCCTTAATCAACAGTCTAGACTGAACCAATCCCATTGAAAACACAAACGATCCAACACCAATATCCATAAGAGACGTGCCCCACGTCTCCACTTTAGCAAACCGTCTTGGGAACAACGGGAAATCAACCGCAAGTATCGCAACATTGGTGATAATAATCATCAGTGCCCGATACGCCGTAATAAACGGTTTACGTGGAAGAAACTGGCTGGCCGAACCAGAGCCTTCACTCCTCGTGTCCTTACCTGCCTTGCCCTTCTTTTTTCCCGCCGCTCGCCATACAATCGCACCCAAGATCGGTCCTGCAATCAACAAATGCAATGCCTGGATACGATTACTGTAGATGGTGACTGAGCAAAGAACACACACACAATTCAACAAGAAGTCCCCAGCAACAGACTCGTCATCTAGTAACTTGTAGAGTAAATACGACGTTAAGCTGATCGAAGTCACCTGGTAGATTTCCGTAAGCGACCCCCCAAGCAACCCACTGACAAACTCTTCCTTTTGCGCCTTTGACATCGTCTGATCTCTGTTGAAATGTCAAACTCAATGGACTTTGGCATCAACAAACTTGAACCAACCAATTTTTAAATCCAAATCCAGGAAAAAAAAATTGTCACACTCCTCCCCCTTCCCAAAATTACCGTGAGTAACCGCCAAACGAAACCGGGAACGAGTGAGACAGCAGTCGAAAACGAATGTTGAAGATATGGTAGAAGCACACGACCATACTTCCAAGCCTCAGATTTCAACTTCTGCAGAGTTGGATAGCCTGGTGGATGTGACTTTGTCTGATCTGCCTTCTGCTTCTTCTCCGCAACTGGATTCGAGTGAACCTTCTTCATACATGAATTTAACTCCTCATCATGACGACGTGGTCCTTTATTCCGACTCAGATAATGCATCGCAGAGTTCTATAGACGTCAAGATCAACTATCCTTCACCTCCTAAGAAGTTGGAGCCCAAGAATGGTAAGCCACAAGAACAAGAGATCCTGGCTCTGCCACTGCCCCTGCTTCTGCCACTGCTTCTGCCACTGCTTCTGCCACTGCCCCTGCCACTGCTCCAGCTCCTGCCACTGCCACTGCCTCTGCCCAAGTCAAGAAAAGCAAGGAAGAAGAGTGTCGACAGCGAGCGCCTGAGACTGCGACACTCAGCTTCCTTGAGTGCCATCCCTCACATCACAGGAACAACATTTACCAACTCAGAAATATTGGGAACAGGATACACCCTGATGCCGGCAGCAGGGAAGATCTTCAGAAACCTCTTGATCTTGGAAGACAACTTGAGACAGCAAGTGATCCAACAAAAGCACTTGAGAAGGAAATACTTGACTTTTTTGTCAATATTATGCTCGTTGATAGCATCCATCTCGCACCACTTGTTCATCGTTTCAACTACGGTAACAGGCACCAAGCGAGTCATCCTCCAGTTCATCTTGCTCGCACTTTTGGTGACCCTCATGCTCTACCACTTGAGCGGTGAGTACAAGAAAACCATCGTATTGCCCCGTAAGTTCCTCAGTTCCACCAACAAAGGCTTGAGACAGTTGAATGTGAGGCTCGTCAAGATACAGACATCCCTTGGCGACTCCACAGTAGACTTGATGCGTGAGGTAGGTTTGTATGTGACTGCTCTGAGTCTCACATCATTGCATAAAGTGTACCCACTGACATTTCATAACAGAGACCTGAAGCTCGAATGCTTTTTGAGCTCATGCCAACTGTACTGCCAGCCAAGAATCGGAATCAACGACGTCAAACTCCTGCTCAATCTGCGCGCGTTCAACAAAGAGGTGCGCGAGGGCTGGGAGTTGTACCGAAGTGAGTTCTGGATCAACGAAGGAATGAGAAGAAGATCAAACCTACTTGCATTCACTAGACCGGACAAGAAAGAAAGGAAGAGAAGAAAATCGCTGAGTTTGAGACCCAGCGGAGCATCAACACCATCGGGAGCTCGTAACTTGAGGTCTCCGTCACCATCAAAGAGAATACCTCAGAGATTAAGTGAGCAGAACTTGAAGAAATTGACGAGTGAGCTTCAATGAGAAATGAGAGAACTTAAAGACGTCCCCTAATAACATCAATATCTAGACTGTTGAATGACCTTAGCATTTTATAATGGTTTAGTGGAGGCATAAACTAAGCTTTTAGAAGCAAGCAAGAATAAAATTAATTGATAACATATAGAGTTGTTCAAGAACAGAATACTCAGCTGAGATAGGGTACACAAGAGTACTTCAGAGCAAGAGAGATTTTGACAGTGAATGGTTCCAGGAACCAGAACTGGAGAGTTGAACTTCAATAGGTTAGAGAATACGAAAAATTTAAACGACAAATGTAGTAGATCATGTTGTAGGAACAGAAGTTTGAAAGCTTCTAACCTATCGCTGTAGTACACCGGCTGCTTGACTGGAAATTATAATTATGAAGTTTCACCAGTGAGTTTCCAATAACAGTATCATAACTTCGCTCATTAACTTGTATGATAGCGTATGTGCTAACTACTCCATAGAAATGTTCAAACAGGATCTCTTCAAGTCTATTCTCCGAACTAGCCAATCAGTTCAACATTACACCATTTTCTGCTCAAAAAATCCAGTTAACTCTCATGATATCTTTTCATGATTCAGCCTAGCCGAAGCAGCTTACAATCCTCCCCCAACTACTTTACCACTAGCTGCTTCACTTCACTACACTCCAGATCTTTGCAGCTTCTGCTTCGATATGGATTCATCACGTGCTCACAGCATCAAATACATTTTTGAAATTTTGTGATTTTCATCTCATCGCAAGAGCATCTTCAGTAATGGCTAAATCTGCACAACCCTCAAGAAAGGGCAAGAAAGCATGGAGAAAGAACGTCGATATTGAAGACGTGGAAGCTGGTCTCGAAGAGTCTAGAGATCGTGAAATTCTTATTGGAAAAGAAGACCAGGACGAAGAACCTGAGGATAACGGATTCGTGATTGATTCATCTGCAAGCTCTGAAATTGCTGGCAAGCTTGTTAAGAAATCAGGAACAGCCGAGATCTTGGCAAACAAGTCCAAGGTGAATGCCGTGGTCAACCCTCGTGCCACTCAGCAGAAGAGACCCGTCAAGAAAACAATTAAGAGAACCGATTATCTTAAGTTGGTTAAATTGGCAGGAGGAAAAGACAGAACAGAATCGAAGTACGCCAATCGTATTGCCCAGGATGGTGTGGTGAGTAAAGAAATGGACGACTTGTGGGGAGAAACACCTGCAGAATCATCTCCTGTTGCCAACTTTAGTGCCACTTCAGAAAACACCAAAGCTACTACAGTCCCAGTGACATTGAAGAACAAGCCTATTAAAATTGCTTCAAACGACTTGAGCAACAAAGTAATCGACGCAGGTAAATCGTACAATCCATCGTTAGAATCATGGAAGGCCTTGATCAACAAGGAATACGACCTGGAGTTGAAGCGTGAGATGAATCGCCAACGTATCGCCGAACACGAGGTTAGAATCCAAGAGTTGGTGGTCAGCTTAAGAGATGAGGAGATGGACGATGTCGAAGAATTGGCCAAAGAAAAAGTAGAAGAGGAGGAGACTGTGGAAGAAGGAAACTACCTGTTATCCATTAACAAACCAAACCCACTCAAAATTAAGACCAAAACCAAGAGAAACAAGGAAGCAGCCCACAAGCGTAGAATGGAGTTGATGGACGAATTGAAAGACTTGAAGAAACAAGTAAAAGACTTGCATAACTTGGGAAAAATCTTGGACCAGGTTGAAGAAAAGGACGAAACCAACAGAAGCCGCAAGAAGCAAAGAAAGGCTCCATCTAAGTTGTCCAAGCACGAAGTGATGGAATTACCACTTGAAGTGAAGTTGTCGGACGAAATGAGCGGAAGCTTGAAGAATTTAAAGCCGGAAGGAAACTTGCTTTACGACCAGATGGTAACGTTACAGTCTACAGGTAAGATCGAAAGTAGAGTGCCCGTCGCCAAACTGAGAAGATATGCGGAGAAGTTAACTGAGAAGTGGACATATAAAGATTTTAAATAGTTCCTGACCTCATGGAGCAGGAAGTGGAATGAGGAAATGAAGTGATTGAAGACTCTAGTGCTTGTTCGGGGTTTTGACATGTTTTAAACCAATCCTCCAAGTTCCCTCTAGGTAAAAGATGGAACAGACACTCTTCATTATCACTTTGTGAATACAATCACTAGCATAAACTAAACAAGACTTGACTATCTTACGAATACTTGAGAAATTAATAGAATTGAATATTACAATGTTACGAGGATAACAAATGTAAATCATGGAATACTATTTGATAGACTCAACTATCGATATAAGTCCAGAGAGTATCAAATGATGAATGTAAAATTGAAGTTCGGATGAAGGTTCTTCCGCTACTATTTCCATTCAACAGAGACCTACAACAATCAAATATATGATGCAATAACACCCAACGTTGTCTATTCATTGATACATAGTGCACATTCGTAACACTCCAGTGGTGGAATGAAGTGGACTTATGAAAAATCCCAAGTCCCACTAACATACCCTCTGTACAATCTCTCTCTAAAGCTGAAGAATTGATCTCTGTAAGGAGTGTAGTATCTTTGCAACTTAACGTCTGACGTAGCAAAGCTCTCGGGCGCTATAGCTTCCAGCAGCTGTCCTCTTGTAACTCCCGTTAGCAAAAAGTCTCTTCTCATCATGCGCTCGTCCCAGGCGTCCAAGTCGAATCTGTCCTTCTTCCAACCGTTGTCCCAGTATCTGATGAAGCCGACACCGTGGCCAGCGAGACCAAAGAACGCGGTCATGATCGCATAAGGCAATAAACCCTCAAATGGAACAGGCATCTTGGGTTGTCAAATGTGTTGATGCTTTGGAAATTTGGTTTTTCTGATTGGGTGAAAATCAAGGGCACGTGATGTAAGAATTTTGTTAGGGTAGAGGAAGGGAAGAAGGAAGGAGATTTAGAGGCAGAAAGACGATTAAGCTGTGGATAAGGTACGAAGTGGTTATGGAGAGGATATTCAAGCAAGTAGACAGCTTTTCAAGCTTGAAATATGAATCATTATCAACGGTTTTTGATTCCTTACCAAGATGCGCTTTTGAAAGGTGTCACGTGATCGACTATCAGCACTGATGAAGAAGAGCAACACAAGATAAACCAGTTCCACAGCTAGATAATCCTATCCAATTCTTCAAATGTTCATCCCCCTACACTCCAGAGTGATTAATAAATATTATTCCAACATAAATACTGTGTGGTGCAAACATCACCATTGTTCGTCATTAAATCGTTCTTCAGAATGTGAGTTAAGAATACTGGCAATAGTTCACCTGGTTGAAACTCATAACCTAATTAGAATGGACCAACTAGTATCAAAGTCTTCTATCAGCTTGATCATGGGAGATCATGGAATCATCACCTTTCACTCGTGTTTTAAGTCGCGTCTCAGTCATAGTCAATTTCGTTCCCCTTTGTTTCCCAATCTATTCCATATCCCCCCACAACTTCTTCACAAACTTATCCATTCTAACTGTATTCTTCTGTTGGCCCACCGACCATGGGTGGGTCAACATCTGCCGAGGGCTCGGCCTCTCCTCGCTATTCTTCTTCAAACAGTATGCTATGAAGTTCTTGAAGGACTCACTCCAGAGAATGTCCTCCTCAGGAATGTCCTCCAACTTGGGTTCATACTCCAATATCAATGAGAGGAGTTCAATAGGTCCCATGCTCAGCAACGAGTCGTCGTCAGTGGCAGCACTGAAGGGAAATTTGCATGTAGCCACTTCCAACAAGGTCAACCCCAACGACCAGATGTCACACGAAACTGTGTATGGTTTGCCCATGATCCGCTCTGGAGCCATGTAGTACTGAGTGCCTACAAAAGTAGTTGCCAAGGAGTTGACTACTTCTCCACTCACACCAAAGTCGCAGAGCTTGATGTTTCCATTGCTGTCCAAGAGGATGTTTGACGGCTTGATATCTCTGTGGATGATTTTTTGTCCGTGCAAGTAGTTGAGGCCCATGAGAATCGACTCGGCGATTTTGCCCAAGACCTTTTCGTTGATTCTGTTCAGTGGGTCCAACTCGATCACGCGTTTGTAGATGGCGTCCAAGGACTTGCCCCCCATGTACTCCATTGCAATGCCAATCATCAGTTGTTTCAGCACCATGAAGGTACCATAGTACCGCACGATGTTGGGGGAGTTGCAAAGCCTGTTGTATTGCAATTCGCGGATGATTTGCTTCTGTACGTCGGGGTTGGGGTCTGTGTTGATCAACTTGAGCGCAAATACCTTTGAGCTGTTTGGGAGTCGGCACTTCAGCACAGACCCCCCATTTCCCTCTCCCAACTTGGAGAGTTCAACTATGCTATTGTTGTTTGCGAGGGTGTTCCAGTCCTCAGGACTGAGTTCCTCCAATTCTTTGTTTTCTATGCTTCGTGTCGAATATATTGGCACTGGCACCGGTACTGGGTTGGCAGACGGCTGAATCTGCGCAGAGTGATGAAGCAGCGGTGCGTTATTTTGGCTGGGGTACGAATGTGACCCCACGACCGTCGAAAAGTCGATCGGCGGCGGTTTCCTGGTGGGCTTCAGGTGTGTTTTGGCAAAGGGAAACGGTGTCAGTCCAGACAAATTGTTGTTGAAAGACGAGTTGCTAGTGCTTGTTGCGCTCAAGTTGAGTGTGCTGTTGCTGCTGTTGCTGCTGCCTGTACTATGCATATCCTGGTTGCCGTTATTGATGTTTAGGCTGGCGCTCGATACATCGCCGTCATGTAGAGGCTCACCAGTGCTATTGATTTGATTGACAATAGGTGCAAAAGAGTTGACCAGCGCAGGCGACGGGATCAGAAGATTGGGAAACCGGTTCCCGTGCATCCTCTTGGTGTTGGGAACATTAAACATGGGAGCTGACATCGTCCTGGGTTCTATCTAAGTTCAAAAAATCAATACTTTTTACGCACAACGATTTTTCTGTTTAGGGAAGTGATTTTGGAGGGGACCCGTAGAGAAGAGTGAACCCATAAAGTGAGGTAGAGAAGAGGTGTGTGCAGTGTTTGTAGTATTGTGACTCGACACTGATACGTCTAGAATGAGATAGTGAGTTAATATTGGTATGACTACGGATTGTCCGCCTCTTAACTACGACCTCTCAAGTAGTCAACGGCCTCGATACGATTCTGAGTTACGAAATCAGTTTCAGCAGATGGAAGGAACGTTTGTTGGTTCGAGGTTGTGTAGAGTGGAGTTAACGGTTGGGTCAAGAGAATACGATGGTCAAGATATATGTTACACTCAAGAGACCTTTGGAATTATACGGAGACGAACCATGAATTGAACAACATGCATTTTATATTTGGCTGGGTTATAGTATGCGTAAGAAATTATTCAGAATCATTTAAGAGGTGGTGCCTAGTCGATTACTTAGTGGAGTGGTTCAGTCGCGTATATGATGTTAATGTTTCGGAGATTTTTGTTGGAACGACACGTCAATGAACTTGTCGTCCTACCCCATTCTTTGCTCTCTTAATCTTTCCATGAATCTAGCTCTTATGGTATGCAGATGTAGTTTCAAAGCACTTTGCATTTAAAATTGTCAATTAAAACACTGCAATCCCTTTGAATATTCTGTATCTCAGCTTTTTCCAGTGCGATTCATTCTCACATCATTCCAGCACTGGAGATTTAAAACGCCTACGCGTGCCTTCTATCTTCTCCACCATATTATTCTCCACCAAAACCTTAAAGCAAACGTTTACGTGAAATGATAAAATAAACTCCATTCTGAAACGGATAGTGTACTCTATTGCAGTGTGTTACGCTGTTTTGGTGAGAAAGAAATGTTACCAGGAGCTGGAGGAAGATACTGAACTCTGTTGATTGTACACACTGTAAATGCAAATTGGCTTAAGAACAATAGTATCTCCATATTTACATGCATCTTGCCAACCTCGGCTCATCTATGGACCGACACTACGCCCAAGCGCAATTTATCTTGGTTGGATCGACAATAAACCATACATTGAACTCTTTATTGTACGGTTTATGCATCTCGTGGCCTGAAACGTTTGGAAGAAGAACGCTCCAACGCATCGTCACCTAAAACTCATGGCTGCAACAAAACATAATCTTTTCCCTGGAGGTTGCGAGCGATTCTCTACAAGGTGCTCCGCTACTTGTGGAGTTCAATGTATTAGGACTAGAGTGTATTCTATGCTTGCGTCCTTCGTTGTTGATTGTCTTCTTTTAGTGCCATGTTTTATCATATACTTCATATGAATTATTTGCCAACTACCTTTGAAAACTCAAGTGTGAAGGTTTGAGATTGCTATTCTCCTTTGTTGTAGCAAGTTTTAACACTCCTCTAGCTTATCATTCATATTCTTCTCATGCTTTTTATCTTGGTATCTTTTGCATTCTTTAGTGTAAGTAAGAGAATTGATGCGCAACATACTAAACCTCCTTCAATTGAGAAGCCTCTACATAATCTCCTGACCTATTCACAAAATTTCCCTACTTCTTCTTCTTTGCAGGCGCCTTCGCAGGCTTCTTCTTCGTATCCTTGGCGGCCCTCTTCTTTGGCTTCACCTCTTTGATCAACTTATCCTTCTTTGCATCGATCTTGTCCAGGTCCGCCTCCTCCTCCTCAGCATCGTCTTTCGCAGTATCATCGTCAACAACATCCTCAAAGTCCGCCTTTTGCTTCCTACCTCCACTCGCAACAGAGTTTCCCGTCTTGTAGATCGCTACAGGATGCACCCTTCCATTGTAAGCTTTTGTGAACGCCGTCTTCGTCTTGGTGTCGACAGCAACAGGCTTGGAACCAACAACGAGCTCGCCAATCGCGTCCCAGTCATCTCTCGTCAAGTAGTAATAGTCCATAACTTCAATCACTTCGTCAATTGCATCATCTGTCTGCCTAAGCATAGGGTCCGTGAGCCTCTTCGAGATCGTGGGCAAGTAGTCCAACCGAAGCTCCTTCTTGTCCGTCAGTGTCCGCAATCTCGTGTGATACTGTAACTCCTGCAATATTCTCTGGAACTTGTTTTGCTTCGAGTTCTGTCCTAACCAGGCTGAAAATTGGATCCCTCCTGTCACGGCACCTGCAATCTCCCTCGCTGGTTTGACCAGCGACATCACAGCATGGAATGGAAGCAACGACCACTGCTGCTCGCTCAGTCTAATGAGACTATTGACTTGGTCACCCTGCGATATATCGTCCGCCGCATTGGCTGCTCTCTTTAAGTGGTCTAATGGACTTCTGGAGCCGGATACCGTGGTTTTGAGATAGTTCTCTTGGATCATCAACGGCGTGAAGTCGATGTCGTTGAAGTAAAGCCCGATCTTATCATCCAACGTGCTCTTCAGCTGTGGCAAGTATAATTGTGCACTGAGTAACTTGCCTGCAATGTCAAAAGGTTTGAGAATAGTTTGCTTTTGCCATGACTGCGAAACCTCCCGTGCTTGCTCTGCTCCAATATGCTTCTGCGTCCTCAGGACAGTGCTCATTAGGTTGATCATCTGTCTGATGTCATGGTTGGTCGCCTGGACCAACTGCCCAATGATGGATGGATCCAACTTGACACCTTCTCTGAGCGCAATCGACATCAACCGCAGACGAACCTCAACTTCGGACGGTCTCCTGAATGGGAGCTGGAGGGTAACTTTATCAAATACACGCATCTTTGGAAGCGACTTATCATTGCAGATTAAAATGAGCGGCATCTTCGTGGTCCTACAAAACAGCGCAAGTGCACCTGCTCCTCCATGGTCACCAGATGACATTCCGTCCACTTCGTCCATGATAAGCACAAACTTCTTGGCTTGTGCCTGCGTTTCCTTGTCTGCCTTTCGGTTCAGGAAGAAGCCCACAACCGAAGTGTTATTGAGTACCGATTTGATATTTTCATTGAGCAACAGCTTAGATCTGACATCCGATGCGTTCTTCTCCAAAATATCATAGCCCTGCATCTTCGCAATCAAATGCGCGGTTGTGGTTTTCCCAATACCAGGAGGTCCACTGATAAGAACTGCTCGAAATGTCCCATTACTGAAGCCCCTCTTTGCGTTGTCAAACCATCCACTCAACCATTCTTGGAGCTTCGCAATTTGGCCCTTGTTTCCGCACAAATGACTCAATGTTGATGGTGCGTATTTGGTCGTCCACAACTTTTCATGGTCCTGAATCACTCTCACAGTGTCCTTTGGGAGTTTCGAAGAGGATTCTACAACGTTTCTCAGGTTTACTTCTTTGAGCTCCCTTTCTTGTCTGAGTTTGTCTTGCTTGGCATCCTCTTCTGCGTCTTCGATGATTTTCAACTCTTCCTCTTCGCGCTTTTTTTTGGCCTTTTGAGCAGCCTCGCCGTCCCCTCCTTCCAAAGGCATCTTGGTGATCAATTCTATGAACCCGGCTTCATCAATTGCTTTGATTTTGTTTTGCTTGATCTTCTTTACTTTGGATGGACCGGCTTCTTCGCCAATAACCACCAATGATGTTTTACCTGAAATTGACTTGGTAACCTTTGCTCCGTATCTCTTAGCCAAGTTCTCTGATTCCGTACGGTCCAACTGTGGAAGTACTCCGGTAAACACAATCGTGAGTCCACTCAAGCAGTTTGGTTGGGCTTCCGGAAGGTCGATTACGCTCGAAGGTGTTGAGTCACCTCCTGCACCACTTGCGGCAGCTTTTGCAAAAAAGTTCACTTTCTTGGTCTCATCTATCTCTGGCAAAACTGCGTCTGGAATCAGTGCAAGCACTTCTTCTGCTGTAAGTGTAGCACCCGCGCCATCACTAGAAACAGTCATATCACTGTAAGACCTTTTCACAGCACTTGGAGTAGCAGCGGCCTTTGGTTTGGGTTCGCTTTTAGGTTTAGGTTCACTTTTAGGCTTGGGTTTGGATACGGGTTCGGTTTTGGTACTTAATTTGGATTTCTTAGTTACTGCCCGTTCATCTTCCTCAATTATGTCGTCTGAGTCTGTGACTTCAATCACTTCTTTTTTGGTTCTCTTGGGTGCACGAGCCTGGAATTGGTTAGTACTTGTTGGTACCTGGAGGCAGAAAGGGTGTTACTTACCACTGGCTTCTTTGATGAAAAGAAATCCCCTATGTCAACCATATTGGTGTTCTTGAAAAATTGCGAGACGCGTTTCAAAATGATTTGGTAGAATTGGAAGGTGCACGACAATTAACGATGGTGTTCAGGACCGAGTGCTTCATTTAGGAGAGTTATGAACTCAGAGAGGGCGATAAATTAGAGAGGACTGGCTCACAAGGGGTATGATATATGTGAGGTTTGAAAACCAGTGAGTTTGTAAAATCCTGATGAGAAGATGGCACAATGGCATTGACAGCAGTGAAACGAACGGCAGGCTTGCAGATGACGGTTCACTCAGCTTACTAGGTCCTAAGCTAGTTCCTACTCTTCTATTCTTAATGTATACACATGAAATTCAAGGCTAGAGCTTCAGTAGTGAAGATCGGTCGCACAAGTGATCAGCATGGGCGACCAGATACGAAATTTTGCAGCCATCTGAAAAATTCTTGAACAATAAAACGGCACCAGTTAGGTATATCATCTCAATTCTACTACGAATTCCCTCTCGATTTAGTCCCAGCAAACACTATTGAGGCAAACCCTGCTAGCTCTCTCACGTCATCTCGATGTCGATTCTATCATTTTAACTGTCTTGTGCGTGCAACCTACACCTACTCCAAAGAGCACACAGTTCAATATACTACAATGATCCACTCCATAGAACGTATAATATAGTACAAGTTGATCTACAATTAAGATCCATCATTCTTGGCTTCCCTATGCCTGTTCTTCTTCAATCTCATTTGGTGCAAGAATACCGTGTAAGACCGAAATAGTGGAGGTTCCATGCATTGTCTCACCAGTTAAGCTCCACACTTTTCTGCCTGTTAATCAGTCCATCCTACTTTGTCGACTCCTTCTCCAAGAAATCCGTCCACAAACTAACAAAACTCTGGCGTGCAGGCTTCTCCTCATTACCTCCAGTATGACTTAAACCAGCAGCAATCTTCTGTCCCTCGTCCCATCCCAACAACGAGCCGATCAATTGTAAACTTTCAAACTTTTTGGTGTCACCTCTTGGCATTTGCAAAAACGAAATGAGGATGTTTGATATGAGTTCTTTGTCGATGGTGTTTTTGTTCGTGTTTTGCTTGAGCAACAGCAATGACTTGGTCAAATGTTCATTCAAGATGATGGCTTCGTGACGTAATTTTCCAATCTGTAGCTGTTTGTTGTGGATATCCAGTTTGAGCAGATCCACTTGTTTAATGTCTTCTTCGAGCTGTCCGATTTTGGTTTTGGACTCGTTCAACGAGGACTCAAGCGATGCAAATTCTGTAGCTGCTGCCTCCAACTGCTCCTGCAAGTGAGCTATTTCAGTTTGCTTTTGTTTCTCCAAGCGTTGGTAGTCGGCAGAACCTTGTGCTACTTTTTCATTCAACTCCTTCACCACCAGTTTTACTCCTTCCAATTCAGCCTGACTACTCTGCAAGGTTCCGGTCAACTCTTCCACCTTCAAGTTTAAGTTCTTGATCTCCATGCCCGCTTCGTCTTTGACTAAACCATATTCGCTAATCTCCACCTTGTACTCGTTGATACGTCTACTCAACTTAGAATTTTGATTCTCCAAGTCGTACTTTTCATTTTGAAGCGTGTCTATGGTTGCTTCGTATTCCTTGGTTGATTTGTTGAGCGATTTCGATAGCCGGTCGCATTCGTTACTCAAGTTCTCAATTTCCTCGGTGTACTGTGATATTTGCTGGGTGGCCGAGCTGTGGTTGTTGTTGAGTCTAGCTTCTAGCTTCTCGTTTTCTTCGGTGAGTTGGCTGACTGTCTGTTGTGCTTCTTCCAACTCTATTTCCGTTTGTTTCATGTTCGTGAAGAGTGATTTCATCGAGATCAATCTACTCATTAACGTATCGTAACTTTGTTGTATGGTGTCACGTTCCTTCTGAATCTCGTCGATTTTAGTTTGAAGCGCAGCCTCTTTAGACTCGTTAGGACCTGAGGATTCCGTTTCTTTACTCTCCCCATCTGCTTTCTGCTTCAATTCAAGTTTTAATTCCGATAGTTGTTGTTTAAGTTGTTCGATTTCTTGGTCCTTTTGTATAGCATCTGAAGCAGACTTTTCCGAGCTCTCAACTTCATCGTGATCGACTTTCTCTACCGTATCGACTTCGGCATCACTCCCACCGTCAACCTTTCCGCCCCCCACATGCAATCCATTCTCCTTTCCCTTCGTCTTCTTTCCCATTCTTAAAGAAAAACACGTCAATACTTAAAAAAATCGTGTGGCCTGGAAAAACAATATACGAGTACAACAACCACGTTGGTTCTTTAGTGTGTCAATGGTCTGGTATTGTTTCTTTCGATCTGTGTTGTCTCAGTTATTGCTTCGTTGACTCTATTTATGTATACCTTGTAATCTGGATCGTAAATTTTGTAGGCCCCAGCAAAACTCGGCAGATTTGAACACTGGATTTTTTACTTCCACTTTGTTCTTAAACTTCATACTTCTTCTTCTGTGAACACGACAGTCAAGATAAGAGGTACAAGGCGAGATCCTTGGGTATAGAAGAGTAGAGTTTGGTTGGATACATTACTTGAACTGTTTATAGAGACAATCCATTCAATCACTGGAAGTTCATCATCAATATTTCATTCGTTCTGAATAATCCTTAAAGCTGGGAACCATCTTATCAACTTCATATTGACCACGAATAACACCAAACACAATGGACTTTCTCGACTTCGACTCAATCACGTCCAAAAAGCCGACGTTACCCCCACAGCCAGCGCTCTCGCTACCCATCTCGTCCAACATTGAGAACCTTTCCAAACGTTTCTCCAATCTCAACAGTCTTACACGTAACTTACTCAAGTTGGAAGAGAAGCAGGAGGTGGAAGTACTGAGAACACGCGACTATGAAGTGGCTGAAAAGTACGCCAAGGCCTCGATGGGCTTGTTGAGTAAGCTGTCAGGCCAGGCTCAGGTTGAAGACGAGATCACTTCGTCTTCAAGTGCATCTGCATCTACACTCTCCAGTAGACTTTCCAGAGTGTTGAACAACCCATTGAGCGATTCACAGATCAGAGAATACTTTGGTGCGTTGGAATCCAAATCGCACGCATCAACCACAGATCAAGGGCTTACCGACCCAGGTGTCGTGGGGGTGGTATCTCGTAAAAAGTTGAAGAGTAAGTTTGAAAGCGAGCTCATCAAATCACATTCACTCGTGTTGAAAGAATACCAACCGGTGATAAGCCAATTCAGTAAACTAGAGAAGCACTTGCAACACCTCAATGATTTGTCCAAGGAGATTAACGAAAAGGTGGACAAAAACTTCGACACCTCAACCAACTTCAATGAAGAAACATCGAAGTTGAACTCGCAGAAGCAACTTGTGGCACTCCAGAAGAATTTGCTTATTAATTTTAAAGCTCAGTTCACCTTGAACGAATACGAAACGTTTGTTTTAACGAGTGGTGACATCAATGAAGAATACTTTATTGTGTTAAGCAAGGCCGAAAAGACAGTTGACAACTGTTCAGTGCTTCTCACCATCGACAACCCTAAGTTGGGACTTAAAATAATAGCCAAACTCAACCTGTTGATCAGCAAATCGGTCGAGAGAATCGTGGCATACACCAACAAACTGTTGGGCAACTTATATGTATTGAATTCTTCATTAAGAATGTCTACTGTACACCAATGTCTCAAATTCTTGCGCAGCCATAAAGTGGGCTACTTATTCAGTGAGGTTGTGACGAATTTTGCAGAATCGAGGAGCAAAGCTGTCGCTGAGGAATTCATGGCTCAAACAGAAACACAGGGTACTGGCGGAGGAGGAGGTTCGTCGACCGCTCCAGGAAGCGCCAGACCTATTATTGTTTCAGCACATGACCCACTCCGGTTCATTGGTGATCTTTTAGCATACGTGCACTCATGTGTGGTCAATGAGACTGAAACAATCTCGAGCATTTTTGGCGAGGCAGATGCACCAAAGATAGTGGACCAAGTGTTGCGTGCTATAGGCAAACCAACCAGACTGAAAATCGACCAGATTGTGTCGATCGAGTCCAAAATATCCACGATCCACCAGATTTACAACTTGCTTGATTTGTACTTGTTGATGTTCTCCAAATTGGTGGATGAGAAGTCAGATCTCTTGGGTAATATAGAGCATCTTATCAAATCATGTCAATCTAAGATTACAGGAATAGTCCAGAATCAGTTGCTCACTATCCGCAGCAGTAACCTGGCACAGTTGGAGTTGAACTCACACTGTCAACCCCCGGAATGGATTATCAACTTCTACGCAGACATCTTACCGATATTAGACCAAACCACTACACCAACAATCATGAACCTAGGCAAAGAAGACAACGACAAGTTGTTAAGATTGCTAGTAAATGAACCTATAGACATCATCTACGAACACATACTGAACAACAGCGATTTGTTTGAAAGTAAGAAGGACCAGCTTATCCTAAAGCTGAACTTTTTTGACGTGATCTTGTCAAAGATTCTTCCTATCTCAATACTCAGTGAGAAGGTTTTGGAGATCAATGAGACGATCAACGAATTGACACAAGAATTGACAAAGTGCCAATTGGATACTCTTTTACATGGATGTAATCTCTTCGATTTCTACAACGTGCTTCATATGATAAGCCCAATTGACGACTTTGAAGTTGCGGTATACGAGCCTATCAAAGAGAACAAGTTGTTCACGGTGGAACAATTGGAGGTTGCTGATGAGAAGATCAAGGAGTTTTTACCAAATGCATTATTGGATTCTCAGAATGCCTTACTTTCGTTGAATGCGCCTTTGATTGTGAATGACGTTGTGACCGAGTCTGCAATGCAGTTTGTCAAGTTCTACAGTTGTTTTGAGAAGGTGACAGAAGAGTTCTTGGAGGTGAGGTTTCTGTGGAGTGACATGGAGGTGGCTACATTACTTGGAGTGGAGGGGGTGTATGAGGAGTATGTAAGTCTTACGAATGAGCGACTCCAAGATACAGAGCAAGTTTCAGAATAGGTTGCGTGATTGAGATGATTCAAGGGAGTATTAAAATGCAATTAACTGTACTATATAAATAAAAAGTTGAATTAATTTGTAGACAGTTCTAATTTCTTCCTATTGGTATCTCTTTGTTTTTGAACTAGATTATCATTACTGGTTTGTAGCTAACTTCCATGAGTAGAGCAACAATCAGAGAGTGGCAGTATTATGCTCCAAAAAGTATCATCTTTGCTCTTGAGTGGTTGGTTCATTAAGATGTTGATTTTGTGTACAGGGACATGGAAGTCTGTCAAAGTAAGCGAAGTACCAATAAGCCGTTATAGATGGTGGATATGACCCTAGTGAATATTCAAAGAGACTTCTGGTTGTCAAATACAATCTTGAACTCACGCCAATCAGAAACTAAGTTCATTAATCCATTGCACTGTCGAATCAGTACAAATAGCGAAGACGAAGAGTCCCAACATACTCGAACAAACGATCACCAAAAGAGCAGCCGACCCATCGTAGTCATTGGCAGTCCTCTCAGCAATGGTCAAGCCACTCAAGATCACCGACATCATGGCCCCAGCCAAACATAAGGGTCGTGAAGAAAATGCACAGCCTATGATCGCTACACAAACCCAGGTTGAAGTTAGGTAGATTAGCAAGCTGGCCATGGAAGGAGACTGCGACCACTCCCAGAAGCTCGGTGCGTTGTCTGTGTTTGGTTTCTTAGCCACCTGTGCCTGCTTTGGAGGAACAGAGGTGGGCTTGGAGGGTCTACCTTTCAACTTGTCAGGTACCATGGCTTTGAAAAGAGAAGTGGCTCTAATATTTAACTTGAAACAATATTACAATGCAAACTTTTCAGGTGAGAGAGGCTGCTTTATGGAAGGTTGAAACGTAGAGAGGGAGTGCCGAGTAAGTTCGCATCGACCTGGAGTACGGCCAATTATTGAGACGAAGAGATTTTATTGAAGGCTTGGGAAGGTTAATTAAAACAGGAGATGACTGAATAGCAAATCCTGATCTCAACGTTGCAATCTCAAATGATTAGTATGAACAGGGTTCATAATGTAGTTCCTTCGATTTATTTAAGGTTATTGTTAATTTCAAGATTGAAAGGGGGAGAGGATTTGGGGAAGGTGAAAAGCTTGCTCGAGTTGACAGGGTATTGAATATTATGACACGGGTAGATAGAATGCATATTTAGAGTAAATATTGTGAGCTATTGTATCCGTTCATACAATAGCCAGCAGTACCTTGGATAGAATATGAGCATGGGCCTCGCTAAGTTGTACCTATTTTAAGATCAAAAATTACCAGTCGTGGGTGCAAAAAATTGAAGGAGTTGGAGTTTGGTTTGAGGGAGATTTGTTTGAGAATATGAAACGGCAAAGGAGTGTTTGAGAAGAGGGTTCAGAGGTTGGTTGAGAAGCATGTTGGGAATGTGTTTGAGGTTGTGTTTGTGACTGTGCATGAGGTTGGTGTTCATTTCGTGGTGATGGGTCTATATAATATGGTTCTGGGTTCCAGATGCTTTTTCGAATTGTAGGATTGCAGAGGTTTTTGGAAGCAAGGAGTCTATTGTATACACCTCTTGATAAAACATGATACGAATTGTAAAGGGAGACCACGTTGATTATATTCGAGGCTGAGACACTCCATATGCATAGAACAAAGTCACCAAATCTGCTACTTGACCCAACGGCTTCCAAATAAAATTTGCAGCCATTCTTAATGCCCGGTATGCCACCTCTTTATCACTCTTCAGGCCCACTTTGAATCAGTGCTGTGGTTGCAGTCTGCGGACGCATGATACTTTCCATTTACTGACCAGATCTAGTATGACTAAAAGTACGGGACCACTGTATCACTTTGTATTAGGTAAGACAGCTTACCAAGAAATGTATGCTTGCTCGACATGACGCATCACAACTTCTCAACCTTCTTCATTACTTTGTCCTTTCTGGCAATCGTATGTTGGAATTATAAGATGAATAGGAATGTTCGGAATATAAGAGATTAGGTTTAGAATACCAGAGCCAACCTGAAGACCAATTGAATACACGAATGAATACACTATCACTCGTACATGAATCGCAGTCCCTACTCTAGAGGAGTTTATCACCAACTTCAGTGTCTTGCAACGCAGAATGGTGTCGGTGCTTCCTCTTTTGGACCGGAACTGAACACCCCGCCTCACTCTGAAATTCATATTTAAATCAACGAGTTGTCCAACAGTTCTCTGGCTAGCAATCAAGATGTGTATGAAGAAACAGTGTTCAATTTGTCGTAAGTATACTAGAAGTGCTGCGGGTGGAAATACCCTCGAGTTTGTTGAGTCATGCTAACAAGAATAGAGAAATACTCGTGGTACGGCTGCGGAAACCATGTGCTGAGCGTAATGGATTCGTTACCTGCGAATGATTGGTGTACTTGCCTGGGTGGAAAGGAAAGTTACCCTCCAAAGGCTGGTACTGGAGTTGCAAAGTAACTTCAAAACTGTGTCAAGTAGACAATTGAGACAGTATCGCTATTACAGAGCCGATGCAATTTATAAACGTAAAAATGATTCTATTACAGAGCTGAAGCAATATATAAACGTAAATGTGATTCTATGACTATAAATGGAAGATATTATTCTACTATACTGTATGCTCCACACAGTATTTACTCACCGAGTACTTGTGTTCTCCATGCTAATAAAAGCCCTCGAGCCTTCCAGAACTCGGTGTACATTGCAGATTAAATCAATAGAAAACTATCTTGCTATATACGTGCTGGTATTTGTCCTCTTCCATACCCATCCTTTGCATAATAATCCATAGGATAGAACTCAGAGTCCCACTTCTTATCCTCCTCTACCATCACCATCGCCTCATATGGAGTCAATAATGGCTTGTGAAATGCGTACCCCCAGTCAATCAGAAGTCTGGGGCATGCCACCTGGACAAACGCATCGATATCATCAAACATGGCAAGCTTCTGTGGTAAAACCTCACTCAAAATGATCTTAACAACCTGTATGCCATGCAGTATAAGCTTTTCTTCGAGCAACGCCAATGTCGCTGGACTTCCCTGTCTTCCTAAAGCACCCAAAATAAGCCCTATCTTCTTAGCGTGTGTTGCTGTTTTGATTGCATCTTCTCTCACAGCCACCATCTGCTTCTGATCGTAATATTCTCTACTGAACTTCCTTGAATATGGGTCATATCTGTAGGCCGGGATGTCTGGGTTGTGTATCATCGAACTCTCCAAATGGAATCTACCATCTCCAACATACAACGTACCTTGGAATTGATTTTTGTCAAGCCTGGCTGAGGTACAACCTAATACTTCACCTTTCAGTAATGGCCTAGATTGTGGAGGAACCAAGTAAATTCCGTCCTGTTCCAACTTTGCCTTCACACTATGTATGGTAGGGTTAAACTGAATAGTCCCAAACACCGCCAACTGTGTTCCTTGTTCAAAGTTCCTCTTGATGGTATTGATCAAATGAGTCTCGTCAATGTTAATGGTGACAAATACATAAAGCACCTTAATCTCAGTGATGTCTATAGGAACCAAGCAAGAATGTGCATAATGTATAATGAAGTCACAGTCAAGAGACCGGGCAGTATAATCATCAATACAGCAGGCTCCGTATGTAACATCTCCCATCACCACTGTCTCCACTTGACAGAACTGTTCCAATAAATCTGAAACAATAAGTGCGTATATAAGCAACCCTTCAGGCATCTGAATTGCTACACGTTTGGCTCCTTGCTTGCGTACGTTCCAAACTGTTTTGTGGATCTCAAAGTTGTAGTTGGAAGGTAGTAACTTGATCGCTTCATTAAGGTCTTTGTCATTCAAGATATCATCTGGAATTTGATTCATGACTCTTCCAACATGTTTCTTGGGCTGTGAACGTACAAGAGGCTTGTCTGCAGCTTTCGCAACTGCCCCCTCATCTGCTTTCCGCCCAACAAACCTTCTTCTTGGGACCTTTGTTTCGACCTTTGTTTCCAGCATCTTAGTCCTCAAGTACTTTTTTTTGATGAGATGAGATCTGAAATATCAATATGGCTTCTCCTTTTTTTTTTGATGAGATGAGAACTGAAATATCAAGATGATCACTCCCTTCTTTACCATCGACCAAGATGACGAGTTCATACACGTTGATGTCAAGGTGTCGCATGTCCGATTCAATGCTCAAAACATAGAAATGATTGTGGAGTCGGAGTTGTTTATCTTCTCACTTCCTCCTTACTATTTGAGAATCAGGTTACCATATCCTTGTGTGGATGATGAGCGGTCCAATGCACATTTTGATTCGACTTCAGAGAGTATCAAAATCAAATTTGCCAAGGAGACCAAGGGCCAGCACTTCCCAGACTTGGATTTGACCACCAAGTTGTTGGCTAGAAGTAATGAGCTGAACACTAAAGAACCCATCACTAGCAAGCCATTGATTGAAGAACTTGATGTTAATAATGACTTGTCACAACAGGACAAGATTGTCGAAGAGGGAGAAGCATTTGATTGGGAAATCGAGCAACAAAATAAGAATGATATTAAGGATGAGCTTCTGCTTAACAATCAATATGGATTCAACAACCAATATCAAGGAATTATTGGGGTTTCCGCAACCAATGGTAACGATATCAACGAATTGGCAGACGCCGAAGGCTCTCTGCCTGATCAACGTATAATGGAACGTCTAATTAAAGAAAACATCAAGTTTGACCCTGAGATCTATGCAGCAGACTATATCATGGAAAAGTATCCTAGTGAGGACGACGACAAAAACTTCAAACTGCTTATAGAATGGACAAATCCAACCACCAAGAAGTTTTTGAAGTGGTATAAAACAAGAGGTGAAGTTGAGCTAATGCCTGTTGAGTTCACGAAAACAGAGCAAGAGAAGATGATCCAATTGCCTAAGAAGTCATACATTGTGGAGAACAAAACTGCCATGCTCTGTTTATTGGTGTCGCTTTTATTTTCGTACCACTTTGAACAGAGGGAGACGCAAGGAGAACATACCGTTGAGTCTGCTTGGACAATTGGAAAGTTAACTCCTCAATTTTCACATCTCGATGCGTTACTTGTTCGTGAACTGAACGTATTGAGAGCTGCAGTGATAACTCTGATCAGAAGAGCGTTACTGTATCCATTGCATAGAAACTACAACATGATCCAAAAGGTCTGGGATGACGTCTACTACAACTTAAGAGGAGGAAAGAGACTAGTGGTTCAGACGTTGTTGGACTTGAAGGAATTGTTCAGGTTTCACGACATCTACTATGTCTACGATAAGATTTGGCTCGAGGATATGTGTGCTTGGCTTATTAGTGATGATGTTAGCGAAGGAAGTATCAGAGGATTGGCGCATGATTTGAAGAAGGTCTATGGGGATTTGAAGAAGGAAGAGATTACGTTTGAGAAGATAGATGATGAGGATATGATTGTATTGGACTTGGCGGAAATAGAGGAGATGGCAGAGGTGCTGTTTAGGGAATACCAAGGAAATTAGTATTCAATTAAGTCAAAACGAAAGCATTGAGGCGATTGACTGTTCAAAGGGAGTTGTTAGCTGGTTCGCACTCTGAGATACAGTTGGCTGAACTCATTCAATCGTGTACTTCTGAAGGCTGAGTCCCTAGCATTAGTCATGATCCGCAATTCAAGCTGCTTCAAGAAGGTTGCATTCGCTCTGATCGATCCCTACACGGAATTATTGAAGCAGGTTTACGCTGAGTATATAGGGATATTAGAAGCTACATCTACGTACCTGCACCAAAATGCAGTATACTGTACAAATAGGCAAGTTTCAAAGCTGTTGCTTGATACCCTGACATGCAAAGCTCAACCTAAGGTAATAAATCTCGTCTGAAGTTGCTCTTGAAAAGACACCGGGAAAGTCAGGTTCGGCACCGATTTTAAACGCATCCCACAGATTAAACTACAAGGTTCACTAACAATCGTATGATATAGGCACCCCTTGCCTAAAAGACTCTGCAATGTAAAATAAACAATAAATTTTGCAGCCACTGCTGATGGCCTCTTTTCGAGATCCAGACACCAAGTGAACGAAAACGCTACACCTTTGCTATCCGGGGTTGCTCGAGTCCACAGAAATGACCATCGAGAAGCTGAAATTCACCTCCTCGGTCGAGTGCAACTGAAATTCGAGGTTGCGACAATGCGAAGCAGGAATAAACGACGGCTGTGTCTGTTTTGTGAGCAATATTCTTGCTTCTCTTTCTAATTCTACATCTAGACCGAAGCATATCTCAAATAAAGGAAGCATACAACTCCGAGTATCTAGACCCAACGAACATTCCTAGTCCCAGTGCATCTCCTACATCTCTAACAGCCCATCGAAAAGCTTTAAGCTTTAAAGCCTGTAGGTACCAGCGGATTTTCAGGTACGGAAATACATGGGAGAAGAGACGCTTTGTAGTACAGGTACTATCAAGCACAGGCACTAATAAGCACAGCAGCTTATTACGGAAATAACCCATGCTGGGGCCCTCCTGTAGGATGTACCTTGAAATATGCAACCAGAATCACGTATGGTTACTCACAAAGCCCAGCATCTAGATTCATTATAATCTTAATCCAAATCCTTCTTCGCCTGCTCAAAATCTCAAAGAACCAGTGCTGTTATTCAAACGTTTAAGTTTAGATTATTTAAAATTTTTAGATGAAGGCACTAAGTAGAGCCTGCTCAGGAAATACCAAAACATACACCGGCATCTCTTTCAATTACTGGTCTCTGCATTAACTAAATACATAACTGAACAATGGCTCTTGTTTTTATTTTCCCACTCGTCAAATAATACGAGGCAACCATCTGCCGTATAAATATCTCTTGTATCCAAACCTAAAGTTTGGCGATAGTCGGTATATTATTGCAGTTACTGCTTTGTGTACGGTGATAGAATGTCATGTGGGTATCTTCCTACATTCAGTGATCCTCTGCGATGTCTGGGGACTGCTGGCTGCGGGATGTCTGTCGTTGCACCACCTGCTTCCTCTGGTTCTGATGTTTCAGACACGGCTTTTTCCAGTGCGGTCGAGGAAACGGGGCCTGTCGGTGGTGTCGCGCGACGTCTCGAACGTGTTTGTCTCGCTGGTATTGTCGGTGCTTGAGTTTGTTGCACTTTTGCAATAGATTCGTCGGCTTCCGAAGCAACATCCATCGGGACTTTCTCCAGGATGGTGGTGTTGTCTTCTTCATCGAGGTCCATTGTCGTGTCCCGTCGATCGCCTTCTTCTAGGGTATCATTGTTGTTGCTGTGCTGTGCCACCAACGGGGTCGAGGTGACAATGCTGGCCTCGAACTGCGGTGCAGGTGGCGGTACAACCTGCCCTCCTGTCACCAGTGGTGTCGATTGCCGACTCGTGATATTCGCAGGCGATCCGAGATCGATTGACATGTTGTCGCTCACCGACTTGTGTCGTTTGTGGGTCTGCTGCTGCGTTGACTGTGGCCGGAATGGATTGGGCAGTGGTCCGGACGGGCCTGGCTGCCCAGGACCCTCCGGTTTCCAATGGTGAAATTGAATTATATGCTGAAATGAAGTCATCAGCTCTTGCAGTGGTGGCTGATTTGACTTGTTTTGCTTATGCAATGGTTGTGCAGGGGATGGCTTCACCTGCATGGTTGTAGTTAGTGGTGATGATCCCGATGAGCCTGTGAGCGGTGGGGGCACCAACAGAGGTACTTGTTGTAGCTGTTGCTGCTGCTGTTGCTGTTGCTGCTGTTGTTGCTGCTGCTGTTGTTGCTTTATACGTTGCAGGTGAGCATCAATTCTCCCCAAGTTAACCCTGTTTGGCGACTCTGCTGGCATTGAGTAGTACCGTTGGTGCAGGTAACGTTGCGACCTACGTGTGTTCAGTGTGTTGCCTGTTACCATGCCACTGTTTCCTCGGTACGGGGTAATTGGAGTTGCCAAGTTTGCTACAGCTGCTGCGCCTATCTTTGCAGGCGAAAGAGGTCTGCGAGAAGATGAACTTGCTGGTGGTGTCATGGCGGGAGGGGTCATGGACAGCAGCAGAGGAGGAGGGCCTCCTCCAAACTTGAAGTTTACAGGAGCAACCTGGCTAGCATTGAGGGTATCACTTTGAAGAAGGTTGGTACTACTACTTGAACGTGAGTGGCCTCTTTTAAACTCGGACGGTCCCTGCATTGGTTGCATTTGAGGAAGGGTTTGCGCTGCCTGTGCTGTTTGTGATAGTGAAAGGGAATGTTGGTGCTGACGAGGCTGTGCTTGTTGATGCTGAGCTTGCTGAGCTTGTTGTAGATGCTGGATTTGCTGCTGTTGCTGCTGCTGTTGAAGCTGAAGTTGCTGAGGATGCTGCACAGTCTGAGACAGTTGTAGCAACTGCAGTTGCAACTCAGTTTCCAACTGCTTTTGCTGTTCAATGGTTCCGGTTACACACATCAAGGGGATCATGTGTGGCGGGACATGGGCCTGGAGGGCAGCCTGTAGAATGGTCAAATTTTTCGTGGCTGTCTCCAATCTGTAGAACTCTTGTTTAGTTCGTTCTTGTTCTGCTCTCAACTTTATTGATTCGATGTATGCTTCTTCTGAGAGGGGGAATGACTCCACCTGTGGGCCCAACAACGACAACAAACCTGTTTGTTCGAGTTGGATGGGGATATTCTGTACAGGAGTTCTCCTTGCGTCTGTGCTTCGCCCTCCCTTGGAGGATTGTGGTTGTTCTTGGCCACTCGGCGAAGCTCGTTTCTTGGGGTTGACTTCGCCCTTGGAGAACTTGTCTATGAGCGAATGCACACTCATCGAAGACATACTCTACTCCTATTGTTTGCCGTTTTCAACCCTTCTTTCAACCGTGTTCCGAAAGATGCGTGTGCGTGTCGTACCTCTCTGAATAAGTAACTTTAAAGAGTTTTCAAGTATCCTGTCACTGTCTTGAATGATCCCAAGCCTGGAGCTCTGATTAAGTACTCTCGATCCGGTCCAACAACAACAAACTACACTTCTTCCAGCTCAAGATCCTCAATCAGTTCAATCTCCAAAAAAACAACTGGTGACACCGGGCTTCCCAACAGTAGAAGGCTCTTTTTTTTATCGCGACGCCGTCCTCTTCGCTTGTATGCTCGAAGGTTCCCGTGTTGAATACTCGTCACTCTTCTCTCCGGTCGAGCTGTTGCTGTTTCACACTGCTTGTTGGTTTGGCGTTGTGTTTTATTTATGGATCTGAATTGGGCAAAAAAACGAAAACAGTTGAAGGGGCGCTATTTTGGGATAATCTCATCCCAATTCATACAGAAGGTGAGTTTTCTTTTGGGTGACTGGTGATGTAGGCTGGTGTGTGTGATGCCGTTGGTGGGGGCCGTTTCTATGGAGTTGCCTTGGTGTTTCTGTGGTGTTGCTTTGGGTTTTGCTGTGTTCTTGTGGTTGAGGAACGAAGTATATTTTTATCATTACAGAAATAACCAATGAGAGTTGAGATGGGATGCACAGGGGGAAGAAAGTGGAAACGAAGAGTAAGGGGAATGGAGATGGATATATAGAGGCGAATTAAAGATTGTACGCTGCGAAACCAGTGGAAATATACCATAGTTTAATATGTATGGAAGTCTGAACAATTACATACAAAATTGAAAAAGGACGGACTAAAAGTGTTCGATGAGATTACTTATTTGGTGGCTAAAATTATCATAGGTCTGGAGTGCTTGATGGGAGAAGCTGGTAAATTACCAGTAAGGGTTAAATTAAAATAATAAAGGTGTATGTTTTAACTCTAGATTATGACCTCGGATGTAGGTCTATTGGCTGTTACTGATAGTAAATATGGTGGATATTGTAAAAGATATGGTGGATATTGTACACACCATAAGCTTCGCAATCTCCTGATCCTACTACTCTCAATTAGCAGAGGATAATGAAATTCGCCAAGAAGTAGACGGCGGAGAGATTAGTAAAATTGCCATGACTCAAATAGTGATAACTTTTGGATTGGTAGACACCCATACCGGAGAGATCTAGGACCCTTGAGGGTGTACATCAGGGCAAATATATAACCGTGCGAGCAATTTAATTCCAAGTTCGAACAGGTTACGTGTATCCTCCCTCACCCCAAGCTTAATTACAATATAAGGTTTGGATCGTTCTGAAGCTCCAGCTGAGAAGGCAGGGCAATCTGTGTATAAATCCGAAACCGAAAAAGAACATTTTTCGAGCCTAGATTTGATTTGCAGCCATTGCGATTTGCGATGAGCGCAACAATAACCAATGAGTCTTTCAATCAGATAAGGTGAAGAAGAAACCTTGATATGTGCGACCACTGTCAATGTTTGAGCGGTTACGAATAGTGTGGTTTCGTATTGCAGAGTATTCTTTGTTGAGGAAGAACACAGAATTGTCTGCTTATGGTTAGTAGTTATCTGTAGATTGTATAAAATATACGAAAACTGGGTTTCGAACATCCCCTGTACTTGTATTCTACTGTACAGTGAGTTATGCTTTACGAATAGGCAGAGCCATTGCTATACCAGCACTCATCCAGCTTAGACCAGCTCTTTGCCAAACACACGGCTTCGCTCCAGCGTTAGGTGCGCCAGCTCCTACATTATTAAACTATAATGACCAACTTAAATTTAGAATACGCAATTACAGTTCAGCTAAGAATAAACAACACTCAGTCGCGGCATTCGTGAGATATGTATTTCCTCTTATTCTCACAGACTGGGTGTGTGCCAGGGGGTGAAGAATAGAAACAATCGTTCAACGTTCGGAAATCTATGACTTTAGACTCTCAAGAATCTCTTGGTGAAATTCTGGGGCACTCCTATCTACAGTTTTAAAATTATAACATTAATTGGTACAACCATACATTAAATAATCAACTCATGTAGATCAAACCATGCAAGATACTCAGAATGGTACTTGAGACATGATCCAATTCTGAAGTCATTTCTGACTCAAACTAGGATTTGAATACTGGAAGAATTAACGGTTGATTCTCATTCAAATTGAATATCCTGTAAGTTAACTTTTGGTTGAATTTCAACTATTGGTGCAACAGCCTCTCAGAGGCTTACGTCAATAAGTCCGTGATCTTCATACTCGACTTCTTCACTGCCTTCTCGGTTATTGTCGCAGCCAACAATATTGACGATATTCCCGTTTCCTCCTTCTTCTTATCGGGTGTGGTAGGGGTGCTAGTTGTGTAGTCCACCAGCTCATCTCTCAGGTGGAACAGTTGTGAGGATGTGTAGTTAATTGGCAGTGTTTCCAACAGGTCCAGTGTTTTCCTTAACTGTTGAAGACACCTCGATGCATTCACGATGTCCATCATCTCGTTGAACTCGGGTCCCTTGGCCGGTTCTTCTTCGATCTGTGCCTTGGGTCTGTATGGAGGGGCCAAGGCCGTCGGGTGGATCCGACCAGGCTGCTGCCGGAGTTCTGGGCGTACCATTGGAATAGGAATCTCCAAGATGGTGTCGTTAGTAGACGGGTTCATGGAGGGTGGGGCCGAGAATGGGGTGAATGGTGCGCACGAGATGGCGGAAGGTGGTCCCAGAATAGGCGCAAGCAGCAGACCAAGGCTCGACGTCGGTGGCTGCGAGCTCAGGTGGGGTGTGAGTGCGCCATTGTGCACAAAGGACCGTTGTGGTGAGCCCAGGTACAGTGTATGCATGCTCAGTATGGCCAGCGAGCCTTGGTAGGGTGTTGGAAGCCCTCCAATCGCTCTAAGGGGTGCAGACACAAGATGGGGTGCAGAAAGAGCGGTGCCTGGAGGGGCCGTTGTGTCAGAGACAGCTGGTTGAAGCTTCATCGGACCTGGAGCAGCTGTAGCGGTGGTTCCCAATGAAGCAACTGGAATGGTGGTCTCGTCAATGTCATCCAAGCGTAACTCTCCATATCCATAGTCCAATGGAGTCAAACACAAGTCCACAAAGTCGCTTCCGAAGATTGGAATCAACTCATACCTGATGTGGTAGCAGAACCTGCGAGCCAAGATCTTGCACAAGCTGTATGGTAACCAAGTTCCTTGGATCTTGAGGAACCCGCCTCTGATCCTTTTGATGCACTGGTGATACTGCTTTGGAGTGGACTCGAGTAACTTGACTATATCAGCCTTCAAGTTGCTGCTGGCCGTCAAGTTGTTGATGTTGGCTTGGCTCAAAGCCGCTTTCCATATTCCTGTCAAGTGCACAAAGCCTGTTTCGTAGTCCCAGATGATCCAGTGGCCCTTGATCAGAAACTCGTAGACAGTCAAGTAGTTGCGCAACGGGTCGATGGCCCCGGTCGAGTATTTCTTGATTTCGATGTTGGGGTATATCTGCTGCTGGAGATAGTCCTGCTTTTCTTGTTGCAGCAGAGGCAACTGCGGTTGTTGGATAGGGAAGTTAATCTTGGTTGTTGAGATTGAAGCCAATGTATGCTCTTTCTTGGGTTTCTTTACGGAAGGAAGCGAGCGTGCCTTCTTGTGTCTTTTGAATGTGTATTGGTTGTACGATTGGTAACCTCCTACTGGGTAGTACATGCCGTCGTATTGTGCTGGCGACGAAATTGGAGTTCCTTGATTCGACGGGTTTGTAGCCTGGTTCGAATATTGATAGTAGTAACCAGGATAGACGTATTGTGGAGGGTACTGATAGTACTGAGGTACCTGCTGCTGCTGTTGTTGTTGCTGCTGCTGCTGCTGGCCTTGTACTTGAGCCTGGTGAGCGTACTGGGCAGCAATGGCCTGGTTATGCATAGACAGAGGATTCTGGTTCGAGGTAGGATTTGCAACCGAGGGATGAGGTCCAGGTATGGAATGCATAGGTTTAGAGTACCTGCCCTTGGAATAAGGCATAGGTTTCTGGTTCTCCGCCTGGTACCTGAAAACCCTGTAGAATTGATGGTCTTGCCGATACTGGTTCTGGTTCTGGTTCGGGATCATTGCAAAAATTCCTTACTGCCGTTCAAGTCGAGCAGACATAAAAAAAAAAAGGACATGGACAGCCATATATATACAAATTAAAAGGGGGGTGAGGTACACTAAGGAGTAGCAAGATCAACGATCGAGCAAAACCAACCAACGAAAGTTTAAACGTGAAACAACAGGAAAAATAGAACCCCAAGGCAGAGCCTCTAATCTCCTGTGCGAAAATACCATGGGCAGCAGAAAGAGGTCCTGGTAAGGCAACGCTGTGCCGCGGCGAGACAATCAACTTCAAACAAAAAAATGGTGTACCTTGAAGCAGGCACAAGCACCAGCATCTCCCAGAGACATGCACGGTGCGGTTTTGCACGTTCGCTCAAGATTTTTGATAGGTCTAGTCTCAAGGCACATACAAACAGAGGTGTGCATAACAATTCACCTACGAATTGTACCAAACCCTCGCCCGCCATTGTTCCATTGAAACAATCGCTAAAAAACCAAAAAGTTTAATTAGGCCCACAAAAGTCAAAACGCAGCCAAAAAAGAAAAAATATCTGGCCGCAAAAAATATAACGGAGGGACAACGATGGCATCGTGGAGCCCCAGGCATTGCAAAAATGCGCGTGGAGTCGAGGGGGGTCGAGGTGGGTCGCACCTTGATTGTAATCGGGGAGGTATGGAATGGGACGTTGCCAATGCGTGCCAGTATGGCTCTCTGTCGTTACTGAAGGGGGGCCGGAGGTGGAAGGGTCGGGCACACCCCCACCCTCGATCCCTACCTCTTCTCTACCCCCCTCCCCTCCCACAACCAAAGCATACCACTCGAGCTGGCTCTTTCCGAATATTATTGACTTGTATTTGGGGATACAGTTTAGGGCTTACAGATGGGCCGCCTTGAAATATTTCCAGGCACCAACAGTCTGGAAGGATTGTTGTGTTGGTGGATGCAAATGCCTGTTGCGGATTGTGCAGCAGGTGCAGCAGGCGTAGATGCAGCAAGTTCTGCTGCTGCAAGGTACAGCGATATCCTCCAGCAGCTACCTCCAGCATATATCCAGAGCATAAATGCCACAATCAACCTGGACAATTGCCAGAACGGGAGCTCGGACCCAGGCACACCTAGAGGTGAGCCTGAAGCTGGGCCAAGTGTAGGCGATATTTTCTGGCCCTTGGCCTGGATCGCATGCAGGGAATAACGACAAAAAAATAACATAGGCACACAAACAAAAGTAGATTATGTGCTCACTCGCCTGCTTAGCATCAGCCGCCTGGAAGGTATGGCGACCGTACATAAGCCCAGGTTTCAGAAGGATTGTGTTTCAAACTCGGAAGTCGAAGGATGTGTGTTTAAGGAGGTTTTTGAGGTGGGATCTTGAGAGCGAGGCCTTTGTTGGATGTTTCTGGAAACCACTTTTATTATGTTAGGTTCGGGGTTGATGATTGTTGGTGATTGTGTTCGGAGGTCTGTGTTTGACATTCTGGTATGTTTTGGGTGGAGGAAGGGGATGTTATGTTTCGAGAGAAGGTTGAGAGAGTTTTGGGTCGAAGGTTGGCACTGGTTGGCATTTGGATGGCCTGTCTTATTTTGGGTGGTATTTTTGATCATATATTTTACCAGCCACCAATTCCTCTTGACCATTCCCATCTTGGTAATAGAATAACGTTCCAAGAGTGCAATCTGACAGACAGTTGTCGCCAGAGGTATGTGGATGTTTATGCAATTTTTCACGTCGCTTTCAATCCGGGGTAAAGAATGTCAATACAAGCGCAATTCGTTGTCGCACAAACACAGTTGCACATTCCCAGTGGGTTCCATGGATCTACTTGCACCAAAAGTATGCCCCGAAGAAGTGCCAACATGGAATCCCCTCCCCACAAGATGCTCCACTTTGGGTTGGAGACCAAAAAGAAAAACCTAGAAAAATTTTCAAAAAAGGCCTGCGCTGGTTAGCACGAGTGAATGTGACATTTTAACCCTCCAGTCCATTACAGGGATGTTACAGGTTCTCGTTACATTACATGCGTAAGGGTCTTCTATCGTAAAATTATTATTTTTGTACGGCGTTGCCCAACTTGTCTGCGACTGCGTCCAAAAACTCGGTCGTGGTTACATATGATTCTCTGTCTGTTCTGCCTGTGGCCAAGGCCAAGTCTTTAGTCATCACTCCGTCTTCCTGGACCGTGTCGATGGTGGCCTTTTCCAACGTGTTTGCAAAGTCAACAACGTCTTGGGTCCCGTCGAGTCTACCTCTCTGTGCAATTCCTCTGGTCCAAGCGAAAATAGAAGCAATTGAGTTTGTCGATGTCTCCTTGCCCTGTTGGTGCTGTCTGTAGTGTCTCGTCACAGTTCCGTGTGCGGCCTCGGACTCGTAGGCCTTACCGTCCGGGGTCATCAATGCTGACGTCATCAAGCCCAAGGAACCAAAGCCCTGTGCAACAATGTCCGACTGCACATCTCCATCGTAGTTCTTCAACGCCATTACAAACCCGCCCTTGGACTTGATCATTTGTGCAACCATGTCATCGATCAAACGGTGCTCGTACCAGATGCCTGCAGACTCAAAATCTTTTGCGTACGTGCTTTCGTATATCTCTTGGAAAATGTCCTTGAAGCGCCCGTCGTATCTCTTGAGGATTGTGTTCTTTGTCGACAAGTACAATGGCAATTCCTTGCTCAAGGCTGTCTTGAAGGACGAGTGCGCAAAACCAACAATCGATTCGTCGGTGTTGTACATGGCCAATCCGACACCGGCTCCCTTGTAGTCGTACACGGTGTGGGTTGTTGGTTGGCCGTTCTTTGGCGTGAAGACCAATTCCAACTTACCGGGCTCGGAAATCACCAAGTCGGTGGCCTTGTATTGATCTCCGTGGGCATGTCTTCCAATGACAATAGGCTTTTCCCAGCCTGGCACCAAGCGAGGAACACGAGGAATAATGATCAGCTCTCTGAAAACAGTACCTCCCAAGATGTTTCTGATGGTTCCGTTGGGCGAAAGCCACATCTTCTTCAATCCAAACTCAGCAACACGCTGTTCGTCCGGAGTGATGGTGGCACACTTGACACCAACTCCATATTCCTGGATAGCGTGTGCCGCATCAACAGTAATCTTGTCATCAGTCTTGTCTCTAGCTTCAATTCCCAAGTCGTAGTACTTGAGATCAACATCCAAGTAAGGGTTAATCAAACGGTCCTTGATACGGGCCCAGATGATCCGGGTCATCTCATCACCATCCATCTCAACAATAGGATTGGCAACCTTGATCTTGCTCGCGAGCGAGGCACTAGTGGAAAAGTTCAGTCTGGCAATTCTCAACATGATAACTGTACTTGTGGGATACAACCTCAGTTGGACGATGGATACTGGTGATATTTATATGATTGCTGAAATTTGTGACTAATTTGACCAATTTAATGAGGCCGGTTCAGGCGAAAAATTTCACGATTTATGGAGTGACAGGCGATTCTCGGGGTCGAGTAGCGGGCACGGCTATGGGGTGGGTGGGTGGTGGAGATAGCGAACGAGTGAGTGAGATGGAGGTGGAGGTGGAGGTGGTTGGAAGTGTATTGAAAGTTGAGTATTAAGAAGAGATGGCAGCTTTTGGTAAGTATGGAGTAGTAGAACTCTTCAATGGTAGAGATATAGAAAGACCCGTACCGCTGTACTAGGAGAAATTAGAGTTGGAGATATCGGAGAATTGAATACGGGGAATAAAGGCATTACTAAGGGTTTGTACGTGGGTGATCTAGAGATTCCACGGGAATGAGGCTATCCTAACAAGGTATCCGAAGAGACGTCCTGGTTACCGATTGAAAGGATGAATGGTGGGGATAATCTTTGTGAATATGTAGTCACAAAGATGTTGATTGAGAAGAGTCATTAAGACAAAGAGAAGTGGGTGTACGTGTGGGAGAAGGTAGATGAGTGGGTGAGACTGGGTGTACTCATATTCCAGAGAATAATAAGCTGTATTACTTGTAGTATATGCAACATTATAACTGGGTGTTAGAGGGTGTATGATAAGACATCATACAGTTGGTTTACCAATGACAACTACTTCACAAGAAAATAGAAGTCTAGGAGAGAATTGGTTTGGAATTAAGATTGGATGCGTATTGCTCGAGTGTATCAGAGTATTAGTGGTCACTTACCTCGTACAGGTTCATATACATACATCCTCCTGCCATACAAAATTAGGCTGCGAAAAGTTAATGCAAGGAAGAATGAATGAACTCAAGACCATCTAATAATACTCTCATCCGTTGATGACCCCTGGTCATGATCCTCGTTACCATAATTATGTCACTGTACATTTCCCTTCTCCAGCATCTGAATTGATAGTTGTGAGTATTTCCTTAACCTTATCCTTAACCTTAACTTCTCATACTCTAAATGTTTAGTATGAGTGGATACTTACTAATTTCACAACTCGACTCAGCCTTCTCGACTTGACTCGACTCAGTTTAACTTATGTTGGTGCTGAATGCCTTACCAATAATCCACACTCATAATATCTTTTCAGTCTTGTAGCCGTTGCACCCTCTTCATCCCATCAATCAAAACCCTATCTAATACCTTAACATAAAATATCAATCATACACCATGAAACCCTACCTAAGTTTACATCTTAAGATCGTCACACACCATTCCTAAAAGGTATACACTCTCTTCTTTCCATAGCCCTCGAATATCCCACTCGAACCCACCTTTTCTTCCCTCCACCCAAGTCTTCTCAATATTTAAATTTCTCAACCTAAAAACCAAATCAAAAAAATCAACCTCTCTCTCTTCTCATGGACTACTCTCCCACACACTACCAACAGCAGCTCACACAGCTCACGATCAACTCGCGAGCGTTGATCACGGAGCTCACCACGTTGGCCGAGCGTCATGTCGATAAGTGCCATGAAATCACAGACATGATCGAAGCACGAATAAAGAAAGCCTTGCCCCAGCACAAGCTTTACATTGTATATTTGATGGACTCCATCTGTAAGAACGTGGGGAACCCCTACAATGTGATGTTTGGTAGTAAGTTGTTTAAGATCTTTACTGATACGTATTCTATTGTGACCGACACCCCCACCAGGCAGCACTTGATCAACTTGTTCAAGACATGGGTTTCTGGTGAGACCACCGCTGGTGGCGAGTTGTTCCCCCAGCCAGTGCTACAAAAGATAGAGCGTTTTATTATCCAAGCCACGCTGTTGAATGAGACCAACGTCAACTCTAAGAATGGCCCGGACACATTACTCAAGGAGGCTCGAAGTATGCTTCAGTTCATGATCCAGCTCCAGCTGAATGTCGACTCGTTCAGGTCGTTTCGCAAGTACCTGGCCAGTGAAAAGGAGTACTTGCATGTTAGTGAAAAGAGGAGAAACGAGTTGGTCTGTACCATCAACGATATCAGTGATGCCATCGTTCACGAGATGCGCCTAGTGGGCAACTTGGACGGTAAAAAGTTTGGACCGCAGTTGTTGGACATCAGAAAGGAGCTCTTTGAACAACAAACCAAGCAGAATGAGTTTGTTCGAGGTATTAGGGGGAAAATGAACTCCGAACAACAGAAGAAACAAGCTGCTCAAGAACAACAACTTAGACTTGAAAAGCAAAGAGTTTATCTTGAAGAGAACAAGATTGTGATTGACATGCAACCAAAATTGAGCATATTTAACAACCTTTCGGGATCTTTTGAGGACGACCAAGAATTGAAGAAGATGGTAGAAGATTGGGGTAAAGTCCCAGTTGTCAGAGAAGAACCCGTTGAAAAAGAACAGGAACTCAAAGATGAATTTACAAACTCGCTTGGGTTTAATTTTGGCTTTGACGAAGTTGAGATGGATGTACAAGCCGAAAAGGATGAATTGAAGAAGGATGAGGAGGAAGAAGCTAAAGCAAAAGAAGAGAAGAAAGAGAGGGAAGAGAAGGAAAAAGAGGAAGGAAAGGACGGACAATCAGAGCTTTCAGGTGTGGAAGATCAAGACAAAGAACCTCAAAAGGCGGGATCTGAGGAAGTTAAAAAGAGTTATAATGAAGATTCTGGAGATGACAGCGACAGCATTCCATTTTCCAAAACTCCAGACTCCGACTCGGATGACGATTATGCCCCACCTGATATAGTAAACTCACCACCCAATGATCCGTTTGATGAACTCAAACGAGGAGAAGAAGACGAGGAAGAATACGATGAAGACGCAGATTACGATCCCACACTGGGATATGATGACGATAAGAATGCATTGGTTGCTCCACCTCCACTGCCTCCTCACGACGCATCTGAATATAGCTCTGCTGGGTATGTTTTGGAAGATTACACATTAAGGTCGATTTTGAAGAGACGGGCTGAAGGAGAAGAAGTGCGGAAACATTCCAAGAGAGTGAGATTTAATATATAGATAGACATGGCTATGCAGAGATGCAAGAGCGATGTATGTTCATAAGCATTATGGTTGGGAAGAATGGTATTTTGAGCATTTCATGTTTATGTACTTTTGATTATAGAGAAATAATAGAGGGTAAAGGTTACGATTTGTAAAAGTGTAGTTTTCAGTGAAGGTTTCAGCGCATTTGCCGGTTTGATTCAATGTGGTAGCTACTTCATAAAACCAACAGCGTTAGAGAAGAAGAATTTTGAACTTGTGTTGCTGATGATAGAGTTAAGTTATTCCAGGAATTGGTAAAAAGCATATGATGCTTGGTTTTATTTTGCACCCAAAATTTCAGAAAAGTCATCAGACATAGTTGACAAGTATGTCGACTACCTGTTGAGCAATAGTCAGCACCTCAGAAAAGTACGAACAGCAGTAAGCAGTCAATTGGCATTGTTTCGCTTGTATACACTTTCATCGCCTCAAACTTCCATCCACTTGTCAACTCCATATCAGACCATTTCGTATGGTGTGGTTTATCGAATAAACATTTACTTGAGCCTCATTGGTAGTTGTGTCTTCCACGTTTAATTCATGCAATTCACTTACTTCACTCATTCTCAACACTTTGGGTCCAGTCTTCACCCAATTCACACTTCAATCTATACATTTTTCACTCTAGGTCTTCACTAAATGTCTTCGCTCAATCTCATCTCAGGATTAATATCATCACCTCTCTCCAAATACTCTACACTCCATCTCCAATCTCAATCTCAACCTCAACCCCAACCTCAATCTACACCCGTATCATGAATCTTTTATTACCACTATATCATAGCATTGTAACCTTGCTCGTCAAGTGGCCTTCAAGGTGCTTCCACTCTTTGTAGAAACAACTCAACCATCAGAATGGCACTCAAATCACCTAATCCAAGTTACCACTCTTCTTCAAGTGCCACCACGAAGCCAAGAATGGGAAGGCAAAGAAGAACCCAACAACACCGTAGAATGGGATATGGAATGGGATCTTTCTGTCCAAAACCTTGAATGGAAGGTTCGAGTATGGACCACTCTTTGGGGTACCGAAGACCGAGTTGGCAACTCTCGAAGTGCTCGAGAAGTTTCTCACTGGCTTAATCTGTGCAACTCTCATAGTTCTAAACATCGCGTGCTTGCCCGTTACTTTGATGGATCGTCTCTTTATTTATATCAATCCTTCTGATTTTTTCTCTCTCTCACTTTACGCATCTGGCGCGCTGTGATTGGCCCAATCACCACCTGCCAAATGAGCTGATTCTGAAAAAGTTCATATAAAGAAAAAAAAAAGCACACCGTTTTAGAAAACAGAATATACCATTAACCAGAATGCCTATTGCTCCAATTACCGGTACTCTTAGAAGAAAGATCATCACTGACATCTCCATTGGCTTCGGCTGTGGTTTTGTTTTGGCCACCGGATACTGGTACTACGAACACAAGCCTATCATTGCTAAGAGAGAAGCTTTCTACGCTCAGTTGAAGGCTCAGAAGGAAGCTGAGGACGCTTGAGATGTATGACTAATAAACGATTGAGAATATTTGTGCCCAGAGTTTGCGAGGAGGTCCTGGAGGGTGATATTGTGATGGGATGAGATCATGAGGTGAATGTGAATGACAATTGGTGTATTGATAATCTGGAGGATTGATATTGGTTGAGTTTCACTGTGGATTATGCTTGTTACTAATGAGGATGAGACTGATACGTGCTGATAGGATGTCTTTAGGTTGTGATATTGATATTGATATTGATTTTGATATGATATTGATTATGATATGATATTGATTTTGAAATGATATCGGTATCTTCACAGTCCAATGATGTTTCGATTAATACTATTGGTAAACATACCTTCATTATTAAAGCAGCAACTCACACTACAAATAACCTCACAACAAATAACCTGGATTATCAACACGATTACCTTCAAGTCGTCACTTTCATCAAATAACTTTCTTCCTTCTCAATATTCATCAAACAGGTTTCTTCACCTACTGTAAAAATGTAGTAATACTCTTCAGTTTTATTGAACCTAGATTCTATGAACCGTCATACGTAACTTGCTGAGAATAAGTTACGTTTGTCGATTCATATTATCTCTTGTCTATTTGTTGTTCTACTTCAAAAACAAGAAGTTTCTGTTTCAACTATCCAATTTATTTGTTTTATCACCTACTGATCTCATCCACATATTCAATTATATCGCCTCATGCAAGTCCCTACTACCCACAATCTCATTACTCAACACCCACAACTTCTTCCCTCCTCTTTCACTCAAGAACTCCAAACACGCCAACTCTGCTCTGGTGATTCCTCCCAAGAACACCACCACCAAGTTCTTAGACTTATCGTTCACTCTCTGTTTATCAGATTGATCGTCGATATTCTCGTCCACTTGTGCACCCTTTATCATCAGCCCTACAGGTAAGTTTTCCCAATTGGGTCTTCTCTTGGTGTTGTTTATGGGCTTGTAAACAAGGAAGTCGCGGAAGTAGAGTGATTCAATAAGTCTTACACTCAACGGTACGGTCCCCAGTGGAAGCGTGAAGGACGGGTTGGGGTATATCTGCGTCAATTTCTCTTCCTGTGCCTTTGGTTCGACTTCGTCTTGTGGGTGCAAATTCCAAAACTTATCGACAAGTGTGAATGTGGCACTCAACAGGTCGCGAGGAGTAATCAAATTGACTTGCTCATCATCCTTGGGTGTTTCGTGATACCTCCCGAAAAAGTCTGACAGGTGTTCTGTTAATCTGATTACCTTGTACTCCAAAAGCTTTTCCATACCAAGTGCCGCGCTCAACCCGTAGTTATTCATAACTTGGTCCACCAAATGGTCGTAGTCCCCCTGTCTGATTCCGTCATTCACAACTGAGAAGAGTATAATCGCATTCAATGCGTTCTGTTGCGAGATATTTGCGTTCAAGAATCCTTGTATCCGGCTCAATTGCGTTTTGTAGTCCATATCAAACAAGTCGTTCTGGAATGTGAAATATTCCTCCTGCAATGTAGTTTCTCCTATAATCCTTTCACTGATTGCGGTGTGTTTCTTGATGAGTTCCTGGCGTGTTGTCAAGTCGTTCAACGAGCTTACAATCCTCTTCATGTCATTCAAGTCCTCATCTCGTTGGGACAATTGTGCCGAGGAGTATTCATTCATCACCGATTTGGCCATCTGATTCAATTTCTGACCCACAGTGCTGAAATTCAAATGCCGGAGCTGTTCATACAAAGGATCATCCTTGAGGTTTTGTTTATCAGAAGTTCCCAAGCGAATTCCCAAGAAGTCGTTGATGAGTCCATCGTATGTGAGCTGGTTGAATGCAAGTGGTACCCAGTCAAGGTTACGTTCGACAACCACCAAATCTGTGTTACTCTGAGCGTTCAACTCGTAGAATTCGAGCTCCAATGCACTCATATGGCTGGACACATAATCTGGAACCTTAACTTTTTGAAGCGTATTCACGAAGAACTCACTCAAGTCACCTTTGGCGAAGATGTTCTTGAACTTAAGCTTGTTAGCGAACAGGATCTCCACCAAAGAGTCGCACAACTTGTTAGCTATCGTGAGTGGCTCGTTAAAGTACATGCTAAGTGGGTCGCCCGTTACGTATGCCGATTCTACAACCAAGTGTGAAATCTTCCAGTTGTAGAGTCTGTTCTTGTATGAAATGCTGGAAACGTCTGTTTCCAATATCTTGCTGAAGGCAACCGTACCTCCAAATGCCTTGTTAAGTTGATAAGTGTACGACTTGGTAAGGTTCGGCACGATGATATGAATTTTCTTGCCATGCTTTTGAAGAGACTGCAACAAAGGCAAGTTCTCGTTGGTTGCTTGTGCTATAACTATCGCACCGTCGTAGTTATCTAAAGGTGCTGTTTGGTCGAGCCAGGTAGTGTCTGTAAACTTTCCCCACAGCTTAAGCTGCAGAAAGGGCATCAAGAAGTTGATAATTGGCAGCACACCATGGCGATCAAGAATGAGTAGATGATTCTTGCCGGGGATCTGCTTGAAGACCAGTTGAAGATGGTCAATTGGGAGCTGATTCATTAATTTGTATTTTCAGTTGTGTTTTTCAAAAATTAACTTGAGGTGGGACTTGACGATATCTATGAATGGCAGGGAAGATTGAAGGAGTTTGATATTATAAATCCCTAGATCTTAACAAGGTTATTGTGATTGAGTACGGAGTCTATAAGTTGCAATTATTTAGTTGAGCGAGTGCAATTAGTTAAAAGATCAATTCAAGATTGAACTTAAAGAGGTTGATAGGGAAAATACTTGGATCCAGAAGAGTGAATGCTTAAAACTGGTCTATTGTGCTATTGGAGAGGTTCTATCGAGGATTTATACTTTTATAAGCGAATGTATCCTATTTTCATACGTCTTACTCTGTCTGGGTACTTAGTTTTGAAATCCTTCTGGAACTAACAGTGGTCTGTGAGGATTCACTGATAACAAAACTACCTTATATCAGAAAGTATCTCCTTCAATTGAGCCTCTTCTTGACGTATCTTTTGTTTGGAGTTGGTTGAGATACCAAGACTAACCCATACGGCTGTTAAATCTTGCTAATCTAACATGATGATGGTATCCAGCCTCCTTAATGCAATTTTATCTCAGTGCCGGCCAATTGGTAATTTCGAACTTCTGTCATTCTATCGAACATGAAAGGACTTTGGTCAAGTTTTCCAGGCTCGGATCTGATACAGAATGACCTGAGGAATCTTCCAATTCCAGCAGCTACTCACAGAAGGATCAGCAGATCCAACGACTCCTGTAACTTGCAAATCAAACCACTATCGTCAATTCCATATCAATCTTGCCATGCAAAACAAAAAATTTGCACCCAAATTATTAGAACGACACCAAATATCAGCAAGGCACAGAGCATATTTTTGAGAACTAGCATTCTCAGAACAATATTCCGGTCATACCTGTGGATCCTTCTGTAAGTCAGTAAACATTAGAAGCTATCACCAGGACACATCTCGTCAAATCAGACACCTAGCAAAAATGTCTGTTGCAAGCATGCCGAAACCATTCACAACACTCACTCTGGAGCCCACCTCTTCACTTCTTATACGACACACCCCTACTCTTGAACCTCGAACAAAAGAAGTTCCAACCAGTTATACCAACCCTTTCCTACCGATTTACCTAAAAATAACCCAAAATCTCATTAAATCATCAATCACGATTCAATTCTTCCCCCCCCAGTCACCTCGTTCACTGCCTACCAACTCAACCCTTCCAACTTGGGAACCCGAATCTTTACCTTTAACCCCTCCCCTCATTGCTGCGTTCCTGTAAAATTATTACTCAAATTTTGCAACCGCCTGTTAAGAAGTAAAACAGGCAATGCTCAGGTTGATACTGTTGTGCTGTCTCTTGAGAAATCCGAAGGTGATTTTACAATACCCATCTACAGAAACATACTTCAAATTCATAATATCATGAGTGTCTTAAATATGTCTAAAGGACGGTTATACTCCGTTTACACCTCACATTCCGCTCAGCAGAATGTCGAAGAGAAGGTGGCTTGAAGATTGAATGTCTTGTACTTATTCTGGAGCGCATGTTCGAAACATCTTCAAGTCATATTATTGCATACTGTCCGTTATATTTTTGCATACTGTTCGATTCCGTTCAAGTATACCAAACCCTCCTGAACCATAGTCGCGACATGGACGCCCCTTTCGTTGAAGAACTCACCTTCAAACAAGACCCTGCTGTTGGCCAATCTCAATGGTTTGAAAGAAAATCCCATCCATGTTGTCACGTCGAAATCGTCGTCGTGAAAGTACAACACATGATCGAGCAGTAGCGACATGTAGTGGGCCATTTCTCTCAAGTCAACCTCCTCTATACGCATCAGCCTGGCAAGCCGGGTCAAGAACAAGGCATCCAGCAATACCGCCAAACCTGCATACTGGTTCTGTTGGTTGAGCCCTGTCAAGTTGACTCCAATTTCGGGACATCCCCATTGGATCAAGACGGAGAGCTTGCGCTCAGTGATGGCAAGCTGCGATTCTTCCGAGGTGGTGAGCAGCAATTCGTTCATTTCAGGAAGGAATTTGTGGTACACCAATACGTCTCCAGTGCGTGAATCTACCGGTAACTTGTCAAAGTCGTGTCTTCCAAACCAGTGATGGTATGGTGTTTGGAATTGGAATGGCTGTACCACTGGTGCGTCGTCGTCATCGTCGTCGTCGTCGTCGTTTTCCTCTTCCACCTTCTGCTGTTGCTGTTCTTTCTTGGCCCGTTTCTCTTTCCACTCTATATACTCGTCCATTGCCTGCTTGTGACTATTCTTTCTTGTCATGGAAATGTTTGCGTAGTAGAGCAACTTGCCATTCTGGAGCGCACGTACATGTCTGTTGACAAAGTTCTTCCCCAGTGAGGTGCACTCGACAACCCACTCGACAGGTTGCTGGTCACTGACAGGTAAAATAAAGTAAGAGTGAAGCGAATGCGGTCTGAATCCTTCGGGCGCGCTCTTGAAAGCAGCCAAAAGTGCCTGCCCGGCTATGTTACCCCCAAACGCACCACGCATAGCAGGAATTGGCTTCACAAGTGGCAGACGCCCCACATAATGAAGAGGACTGGTCTCCTCAAGACCAAGTAGCTGCTCAACATCAATCTCAACCATAATTTGTTTTCCCACTAAGCTTTTTTGCAACTACTGCCTTTTATTTATGGGCCTTGAACTTTCATATGAAAATGTGGAGAAGCATCAACCACAAAACCCGGGGTCACGTGTACTGTCAATAGGGTCTTCGCATATTCAGAGGGTACAAGTGGGGTATTGGGTTTAAGCGCATGCTGGCACCGGTGCAAGGAAGTTGCCGAGGGAATGAAGGAGGTGAGGGTTCGTGGTGTCGGTCAGTTCGGTTGTGTTGGCGGGCTCGAGATTCACACGCCTGTAAACCATATCATCTGAGAGGTATTTAGCTGAGAACAAAGAGATTTAGATCCAACATGGGTTACGATAGACCTCCTCAGTGTGGGTTGAATGAAAGACAGAAAGAGTAGGAGCGAGTTTAAAAATATTTAGCTAGTCACCTCGACTCCTAGACGAGATATGCTTTGCCTAAAGTTTAATCTGATTAGCATTAAGTGATTATTCATGGGTCTATGGTATACCTCGGATAACCATTGGAAAAATATTGGAGCTGTGATAGCCCAACAGATAATGTTTGAGATTTAGATTGTGGTGTGGAGTGGCGTGGTGTGGTGTGGTGTGATGTGGAGTGGAATATAGTGGTGTAGGAGGGAAGAGAGTGAAATATTGTGGGATCGGGTTTTGTAGTCTCAGTATTAGTTCATATGGAGTGGAGTTGTGTCAACCAGAATATGTACATACTGACTTCATTTTACACTGATTTAAATGGTTATCTTTTAGGGTCTCTTTCTGTTACGTTAGTTAGGTACGAGAATACATTCTTCAAACATACATACTCAACTTGTCGGACTCTTTCATGGTTACTCGTTCATTCAGTGCGAACTTAAACTTCATCGATCTAATGATAATTTGCAGCCACCACCACATCCAGAGAATAGCAGTCATATGCAAATGATCTATCATCCTTCGATTACCGCTCCACATGTCAACTGGGGATCGAATGTTCAAAACCGAGGGTATCTACGTATTCTTTAGTTCAAATGACTACAACATAATAGCCAACCGCGACATATGACACATTTCCATCCTATATTTTTGATATCATTATTCTATTCATCACAACTTGTTGTTCAAGTTGTTCAATCTTCTCTCTATTTCAGGTGTAAAGTAAACCAACGCTTCTTGGGTAACAGTACACACCAACTTACCCTCTAAAGTGTACACCGAACAGTAGCACAACACTCTATCGTTCAGTAAACGTGGAAATTTATACTCCATGTATAACCATTCGTCTGTCTTGTACTCATGATCGTGGAAGTAGACCGCATGGTCCAAGCTCACTCTAAAAAACTCGAGTGTTTGCTTAGCCTTGGGCCAGTCTCTTAATTTCACTCCCAATGCCCCTACAAAGGTGCCCAAGTACGTTGCATCCAGTGCAAAGCAGAGTTGCAACACCCTGGTTCTAAGTTCGTTCTTGGAAAGTTTAAGCGAGTCGTTGAGCTTGAAGAAGAACAGCAATGTACGGTTTCCTGTGGTGTCATAGCTCAATACTTCTGGTGCGACCCCAACCAGCAGCACAACACCATTGCTCATGGTTTCCCATGGAATATGGTGATGCATTAAATCATGTGTATGCGAAAGAAATGGCAACTTCTCTAATCTATCCTTGTATTTGCTCAAAATGTACAGGGGTTGCGTTTGGAACCCAATCGTATCTGGTGAACCCAGCTCAATACGTTGTGTCCGTATGTTCTTTCTCGTAAATGAAACTTGCAAAGTAAACATGACTCTGCCGTCCTGGATACCCTTGACCAAACGGTTGGAGTAGTTACGTCCATCGCTGATAGTAGTCACTTCCCAAGTAACAGGTATATCCGATCTTCCGGCTCTGATAAAGTAGGAATGAAGTGAGTGCGGCAGCATCTCTGGATCCTTGATCGTCTCCCATGCTGCATTCACTCCCTGGGCTATAGACTCTCCTCCATAGGTCCCACGGCCACCATCTTTGAACGGCTGAAGCGGATAGTTGCCAATGTACGTTTTAGTATCTCTGGTAGAGCTCTGCTCTGTGAGAGAGAACTTGGCCTCGATCTTGTTGATGTCGTCACTGTTGAAGATCTCTTCGATAGACATTGCTGGGTAAGGTACGGAACAACTAGCTAATAGGATTTCCACAGCCTTTATATGATGTAGTTTTTGCTTGTACCGAGGAATCAAAGTTAATTCTTCTGGAATTCTCTTCGGACTTTTTTGGGCTCGATATTTCACAGGCCAAAGCAACATGGGAATGATGGAGTGAACGTCTTCAGAGACTGGTTTTCTTCCTGGGGTAAGTTCAACGGTTTTGCGGCTGGGGACTTGTCCGTCCTCTCAAACACGGTAAATTTGAGGGTACTAAGATACAGGCTGATAGTGATGAAGGCTGCAAATTAAATGGTATTCAGTTCTTTTTCGTAGTTTGAGATGGTAAACTTGGCAGGGTTGAGGCTATGCTCCTTGATGAGTATTTCTCTTGAAGCAGAAATCAGAAGTGGCCAGGATATCTCGGATGTCTCAAGTTACTGGGTGATTTCAAGCTTCTAAAGATTCTTTAAATTGTGCTTACTATTAAGTTGGGCTTTCTGGCTTTTGATTCTAATCTCTAATTATGATTTCCTTCCATCATATTAGTAATATATCCATCGACAAGGGTCAATTTCTGCCGAAGATCGTCTAGTTGGAAATGAAGGTCTTTTTGGATCAGAAGAATAGCCAGCAAAGTGCTCTGGGGAGGTGTGAGTGACGTTGGTTGAGGAGTAAGTTCACTTTTTTTGTATTCTTGATATGAATCTTTTTGGATGCTTTTCAAGCTCAGCCTGTCGAATGTTTCTATGGCGGACTGTTCCAGACTGGCTGAACCAATCTGGCTGATCTGTATATTCTGTGCGTTTCTCCGGATGGCCCTGGAACGTTCCTGTTCGGAACTCATTGCCATGAAGCTGTCCTGCAGATACAAAACCCAACCGTTATGGTTATGGTACTCAGAGTCTTGGAATTCTCTGGTATCCTGGTTGGGTGTGACATTTACGTGAATTGAGGTAGAATTATCTGGTGTGAGCTGCCTTTGGATTCCCTTGAAACGCTTGGTTTCGTATGTTTGTGAAGGATAATCATTAGATGAGCGTCCTCGCTTATTGGGTCTTCCCGGAGAATCTTCACTCAGCGATGTAAAATCAACTAACCTAATTCTCCTTCTTCCTCCAAAGGTAGGTTCATATGGGGAAAGGTCTGGAAAAGGGCTTTCTCCAAGCTTGTTTTGTTCTGCACTTATACCATTGGACGTTTGCAGGCTAGGCATTTCTTGACCATTGGATGTCTGAGCCCCCAAGTTCTTCCTTTCTCTCGACTGCTTGAACCTATCATTGACTCTCAACTCCATCTTTTCTGCTGGAGTGTGAATTCCTTTCACTTGGTTTTATTGAGTGCAGATGCTTTGGAATAGTTTCAGAGATGTTTCTCCAAAGGTTTATGAAAGCCGAAAGGAACTGTGTATTGCACAGATGCACGATATTCCACGCGTAGTGACCAGAACACTTTAATCTTAAATCCAACATCTCGTCAACATGGGTAGCATTAAGTTACTTGACAGAATGGCTGATATGTTCATGGTGATTATTCATCCTCTTTGTTGTTTGATATATGTATCAAGAAGTTCAAAGAAACCTGAAAGGCTCCTTTTTCTCTCAATCTTTATCATGAAACTGTTCATTAGCAATTGAGCAACAGTATACTCTTGCTTAGGACGTGCTATGCCCCGTCTCTCAGCCTAAACGTGTCTACTTCAAATTCCTCTCAGATATTGACTCTTAACATATGGCTGCAAAAAAAGAAAAGTTCACTTGTATTCACTCAAAATCGGCTTGATGGGTCCCGGCATGAACCAAGTGAGGAGAGGTTTCCTGACATAGGAGTACTTTGATCTATATGTCTTGCTTAAAATACTCGCCCCTGTCGATTGAAAATGTTGGTGTTCTTTATCCTGAGGCAATTGTATTGAAACTAACTTTCCTCCCCTGAGCACCAAAAATATTGATAAGAAACAAGTCAAATTTTTGTTGGTATTATCGGACCTTTTGAATCCTAGTTTCTCCGAACTAGCACTTTGCCAACATTAGAGCATCTTGATAAGGTTTAAGGGGTGCTTGTAATGTGTGGCAGTCTTAAATCACTCACTGACGAAATCTTCGGTACTGTTTTGCGATGTAGCATGTGAAAAAGGCTACAAACCTAACTACCGAGAGTGAAGAAGAGTTGCAATAGCGAGAGTGTGTGTGAGACCTATATGGGAGCTCCTTACATTAGTATTAGTAGTATTATATTATTATATGTAATTATTATATCTATATTCATCCAATCACTGTCCCGAGTGATGTACCTCAAGTTCTATAAAAATCAAAGCTTTGCTCTCTTCTCAGCTCCGCCATGGAAATACACCAATCCCTCTTGCACAACGCTTGCGAAGAGACGTCCACGCTTGTCGTAGTACCCAGCATGCAAGGTAACTCTGTTGTTCACGAATCTGGGAGCTTTGAATGTCACGAAGATCCAGTCGTGTGGGTCAAAGCTTTCGTCGTGGATAATCACTGAGTGGTCGATGGACACAGCGAAAAAGTATGGGTTCTTACCTCCCGTCACCGAGATGGCAGGGATCATTTTCGATTGGTCTTTAGGGTCAGCACCCATGTATGGCAAGTCGAGTAGTCTTGCTAAAGAGCTGAGGAAGAGCGAGTCTGAAATAACTCCCAATCCAGCATACTTATACTTTGGCAACACTCTTGGGTGGTCATCACCCACTCTGATCCAGAACAGAAGCTCACGCTCACCTGCAGCAGAAACTGATTGCTTAGGCTCAAGGTTGACAAAGTTGGGTGGGATCTTGTGTTGTAAAAGACCACTGTAGTCAAACAGAGTGTGTACAGGCAAATCCGAGTGGTCGTACTTGTAAAAGGTAGAATTGACAGGGACCTGGAATTCGAAATCGGCCGGCGACTTCTTCTTGGTTCTTTCTGCGGTCAAACTGATCATGACAATATAACGTAACTCGCCTTGCTGAGAAACACGAACCAATCTGTTCTTAAATTTCTTACCGTCACTCAAACGTTCCACGTCAAACTGACAGACAATCTTGTCACTACCAGCCTTAACAAAATACGAATGAAGTGAATGAGGGGTGAACCCTGGACAGTCTTCCATAGCTGCAACAATAGCAGAAGCACATAAGTTTCCACCGAAAACACCACGGCTCTCAGCACTAGGCTTCAGCAAAGGAGTCAACCCTTCGAACTTCTGCTCTGCCAATTGACGAACACCAAAATAACGTTCAAGCTTGGAAGGCGAATACTTGTTAAGAATAAGCAGCATCGTATGGATAATTTGTCAAAAACTTTTAAGAAATTGCACCCATTATATATACTAAAGCTTATCAAATCTCCTCTTTCCTGCATAAAGCACATTGAACCAGTTGCACAGTCTTGACACATCCGAGGGACCGTTAAGATCCCGAATGAGCCAGGATTGCGGTCGAAAAGAGAAGAGAAGGAAACAAACTAAAAATAACGAAAAAGTTGGGCCTAAAGTTGGGAGGTTTGGTAGGAGGGGAAGACAAATTTTAGATTTCGTGAGGCTGTGGCCTGTTGGGCGATGACAAAGGGTGCTGGAATAAGCAGTGAGGAGTAGGAAATGTGCAAATTTGGCAAATTTACTGGCGCAGCGTTGGACGATCAGTATGACGATCTTCCGGTTCTCCTCATTTGTGTGGTAAGAATAGTATTGGTTTTTTTTCAAATGAAGAATCGTGTTCAAAATCTAATCAACATGTTAAAAGTCAATGTTTCCACAGTTAAGGTACGAGTTTTACATGATAAAAGCAATAGTTCCAAGACAAGTGGCTGGATCATTAATATGATAGCGTGACTCGATGGTTCTCCTCTTTATCCATCGCTTCTCCTCTCTATACTCTCCTCACCGTCAATGCTATTCTTACTGCACTTGCTATGCTTATTGTTTACTTTGGAGAAGCTACTCGTGGCGTTCTGAAACCCAGCTGGTTCTCGTTCCTCTTCATATTTTTCACTCGCGTCCGGGTCCATACAAATCGTTCCCCTCCCCGCCTGCCATCGTTTAAGACCACAACAAAATCCCCTCTTGCTGGTGTTCAGTCTCCTCTTATTGTGTGGTCCCCTCATAGCTAGGCCCTCGTCTAGGATGGTGTGCTGTGAAGTTGCTGGAAGCTTCAAGAGCTCTTGGCTAGACGCCTGGTTTGGCTTCCAATCGAAACTAGACTTTAGGCAAAGGCCCTGGCTCATCTGCGATGAGCCAGGTCACGTGAATACTAAATACATGTAAAGGTAAAGGTTGACGGGAGGCTTAAGAGCCTGGGATTGATTTAATTCCATTCTCCCGTCCTATCTATTGATATCTGTTTTGGGATATGTCGCGTGTATTTAAACTCGTGGTGTTAACGAAAACTTGCAATTGTTGAGTCTCTTATCTTTATTTCTAATTATCAACGGATGGGCGTGGTGTCGTTACCAAAGTGATGATTCCACGGGTACGTTCGGCATTTTGCAATCTTACACGTGTAAGATCTCTATGGGTACTACCAAACCATATGTAGAGTTAGAACAATTGCTAAGTCACCATTTGACATTTTTCAGTTAAGCCATGTTAGGAGCATTGAAATTCATTGACTATGGTACTCATCCATTCTACCACCCATCAGCTTTGATACTCTTGCCTGTTGCATTCATTTGCACTTTAAAATTCTTCCGTACCTTGATTTCTTTTAACTTGGCTGCAAATCTAAATGTTTGCAATTTTTGTAAAAAAATTACAATTAATGAAAATAACTTCGTAGATGTGCTCTTTATTTTCATAACCTAAATAACGTTCGTCAGTCATATGAACAGGTCTCAAACCTGAGGTGAATCTTGACCCAATTTCACTCTTTCCATTCAGTCTCCATCTCCTACAATCGATTCTCCAACTTCACAATGTCTGGAACACCATCCAACATATACGTTAAACCCTCTTGCATCACGGTCGCAGCCAACTCTCCCTTCCTATTGTACATGAACCCTCTCACCAACAGTCTATTGTTCAGAACCCTGCGGAACTGGTACGAAAACCCAACCCAGTCCTTGACCACGTCCAACGATTCCATTCCCTCGTGAAAGTAAATGTGGTGGTCCAACGACATCGCATTGTAGTGGTACAAGTGGATGATGTTCATCGACTTGGTAAGAAGGTGTCTTGCGTCACGCAGCTCATCATAGTCTAAGTATGGATGGTCAACCGTGGGGTTGAACGGAGCGTGCAACACCCGTGGTAACGTTGTTAAAAACGCACTATCTGTCAAACACGCAAGTCCAATATAGTTAAAAGTAGAATCACTGAACAGTTTTTGATACTTGGGAGGTACATGATGGGTAGTACGTTCCAACCCTGGAAAGTCGGTTGCTGCTTCGATGATTTCACGCATAAATGGCTCAATTGGAACCGGTTCTATCACTTCAGAAACCTTATACTCTGGCAGAATAACATTATTGATTCCTCCCCATACCGTCATCCATCTCAATGAAGGATCAACCTCTAATTCTTCTGGGTGCTCTTCATAGTTCATGTATTCTCCAGGAATCGCGTTTCGGATGTAGTCGGTATGGTGGACCTGTTGAAGGTGAAGTGGGGCATTACCGTGATACTTTTGAAGCCACCCACTCTTAGAATCTTCAAACTCTTTCTTAGCTTCATTGATACATTCTAACGTAGGCTTAACTTCTGCTTTTACAACACTCCCAGCGCCTTTCATTTCACCTGCGTCTTCTTTTCTCTTTTGAAGCTTCTCCTTTGCCAAAACACTGCTAGCAGTTGCTCTAACTCTGCCCTTCTGGGTCGCTCTAACACTAACCTTTGCAATCCCATTCAGTTCAAACAGTTCAACATCGTATTCAACAGGAATCCTAGCATCTCCAGCACCAATAAAATGTAAATGGAACGAAACCGGGACAACCTTCTCCCAACCCAAGTCTTTCTGGTGCTCTATAGCGACCCACAAACATTGTGCAATCATATGCCCACCATATACACCACGAGCAAGCTCAAGCGGAAGCCTCAATGGATGTACCCCTTCATACTTGCCACTCCTGATCTTGCGTACCTGGAATGCCTCCTCAAAATCCGCTATCTTTTCCTTCGAGTGGTTCCTCATGGTTGGTGTTTGAATTCGAATGTGATTTGATTTTATATGTTCCCCACAAAATACCATGTGAAAAGATCAAGTGGAGACACAACCCGGTGAAGAACTTTGGAGTGTGCAATGTCATTGGATGAAAGGTGTTCATTCTTCACATGTAACGCTTCTTAGGTGAATATTTGGGTGCTCTGAATATCTGGTTATAAGGTACAGATTTAAAAATGCCTATATCACTCTAAATCTTGTTTATTGTATGTATATAGTTAATCAACGTTAAACTCAATGTCAAAGTTCTTATGGAATTGTTCCGACTGCTGTTGTGATATTTCCCGTTTTTTAGTGACACGGGGTCTCAAGAATTGGTGTCCAAGTGGTGCACTAGGCTGCGTCGCAACATTCTTTATTGGTGCCAATTGCTTGTGTTCTTCCAGTACCAAAATTATATTCTTATACTTTGGCATTGCCTTCACTGGTTTGTTGTCCAATTCATATTGCCTTTGTTTCAAAACCAATTCCACTTTTTCATCTTCTTCGTCGGTTGGTTTCACTTTGAGGCCGATGAGTTGACGTTGTTTGTTGCTCAATGGTAAGTCTTCGCATTGGTCGTTTCCCTTCAACGCGTAAATTGCAGATACTGCAAATACAAGCACTAGGATACTGCCAACAACTGCTTCGATCGTTTTTACCAAAAGACTAAAGTCGTATTTGGTACCTTGTGGACCTTGCAGGGTGTATTGAGTGTACTTGTTTTGAGGTTGGTTCAGACGTTGTAAAAGCCATGTGTGGTACACTTGTAGCACTATGCTCCTGATGAGTGTGTATACCCCCAGAACAAATGCTATTACTATACATCTTTTGGTGTTTCTTCCATTCTGTCGTTGACGTTCCAACGCTTGTTTCATCAATGGATTGGTCCACTCGCCTGTGGGCACGTTGATATCTTCATCTTCGTCCAATTCTTCGTCTTCTAGTAGTTTATAGTATTTGCCTGCTGCACGTTCTCTCAAGTCCAACGCATCGCTCTTGAGATGCGCATTCGACACCAACGGAATCTTGTTTGTGGGCGTAACCAGTACTGTTGGCGGTAAAAACCCTTGGATCAGCCCTAGTTGTGTTTCTCCAGATGGTGGTCTATAATATATAGGTTGCTTCTGATCACCAGAACCAAACAGACTCTGCAATTCTGCTGTTCTCTTTTTGTTTTGGAGTTCTGCCTGACGTAACTCAAATGCTATCTCACTGGGTGTTTTCTGCTTGTGTTGTACTTTTGGCTGGCTAACAACATTGTCTACCAGATGCTTGAATTGGATGTTTGGCGGTGGGTTGGTTGCTAATTTGCGCAAGTGAGCTGGGATATGCGAGTTCACTGATGGTATCTGTTTCGTATACAATATCGAATACGCATCATCGTATACCGTTGAATCGTTTGCCATGATGTGCTATGATTTGATGCTTTAGTTTTTGACTATGGTTTTTTTTGTATGTACATAAATACTGAAGCAGAACTTATTGGTGTCTAATGACTAGAAACCAAAGAGGGAAGATGTAGAATGGAATTTACAACCACTGAAATCATAATGAAGCATTACTACTGGATATTACCAAGTTTCCTGGTATTCAAGTACACTCCTCCAATCCACTCCAATGTAGGGCTCTAAAAATTACCCGGATATTTAAGAAGTATATAAAGAGAAGCAGAGAGAAGAAGAAATAGTCTTTACTCATCACAAATGATTGCTACTGAGGACAGTAGTGATTGCTTGTGAAGCACTTTTAAATGATGAATAAAATGTTTACACAGACCTGTACTGATTATAATGAAGTACAACGACATGCCTCTTCTGATAATTGTGCAATTGAGAGAAGTAGTGAAGAAACTGAGTAGATGAGGTGGAATAAAGAGTGAAATGAAGAAGTCTCGGTCCAGTCTTAACGATGGAGACTGAAGATTCCAGATCGCAAAGTCTATATTGTAGAGTAACGAGTAAAGCATCCAAAAGTATGGAGAAGAGTTTTCTCATCTCGAGATCTGAAAAGTTTTCATCGAGGTGTGAAGAATTTGACGAGGTACTTTAGACAAAATACTTATTGAAGATTACGTGGATGCTCAGTGAACGTAGAGATGCTCAGTGAACGTAGAAATGCTCAGTGAACTTGGAGATGCGTTAGTATTACGTTGCTAAGCGTAAGGAAATTCAAGTGACTTAAAGTACAATCCTGGTTGTATCGAACTTGTTTGACAGTTCACCTATCTAGATATTGATGAACCAAACTCAGCATCATAAAATCAGTACTACAACTACTCGCAATTATCTTAATCTTTTATTACTTTACACAAGAACATTACTTCTTAGCAGTCAATCTTCTCAAGTAAAAGGCCAATTCTTCACCTTCCAAGATGTAACCGTCACATCTACCGGATTGACCTGGTCTAGAAGAGATGGCAGCGTACAATCTACCGGCACCGAACTGGGAGTCGACGGCAGCCTCGATGGAAGCGTTAGCAGATCTAGAGGCCAACTTCTTCTCAACAGACTTGGACTTCTTGACTGGCTCGGCGTCAGTGGCCTTCTTCTTACCCAAAGAAGCACCGTAGTGGTTCTCGTACCATTGTCTGAATGGAGTGGCATCGATTTGAACAATGGCAGACTTGGTCAAGGTGTTAGTTCTGACCAACTCGTTGTTGGAAGGGTGGTAGACGACACCAGCAATTCTGGTCTTTCTGGCGACACCCTCGGAACCCCACGAGAAGTTACCGGTTTCGATTCTCAAGGCTCTGAACTTTTGGTTACCACCTCTGGTTCTGACAGAGTGGATTCTCTTAGCACCAATCTTGGTGTTGGCTGGCTGACGACCCAACTCAAACTTTCTCTTTTTTCTGAATTGGGCTCTCTTGGCACCAGTGGCGGAACGCTTGTGACGAGAATCTCTGGAAATACCCATGTTGCTGAACTTGTTAGTATATGTTGAACTTGATGAACTTGATGTGGTGTTTTCGTGTGACCGCAATTTTCACTTTGGAAGGATGAACTTTGTTCATCTAAGAGTGACTATGCTGTGCTCCACTAGCTGCACTGACGTTGCATGTCCTCTGGCTCTACTGTTTCTCCCACATCGTCATATATCTCGATGCATACATACACTTATGACTATCACTAACTGTAAAGAAGAGAAAACTGAAAAGATTTTTATTCACAGAACTTTTGGCTGGAGATTCGCAGGGAGAAAAATTTTCGGGCACAAAGTCGTTGATTTGAGAAGTGTGGGAAAGCGAGGCACGTGCTAGGAGAGAACGTTAGGGCATGAGACCTAGAGATATAAGTAATTTTGACGTGGTTGAAGAGACTCAAGTGATGTAACTTGTGCGAATATAGAGAAGAAGTTAGAGAAGGGGATATAGAAGGAGATGGACTACTGTAAGCAAGTTTGCCCTTGGTTGCTCTGGGTGTTATTGGCAGAGTAGAATTGGTGTAGCAAGATATTAAGTACTGCTTAGTCCTTGTTATTCGTTAGTGATTGTATGGATATTGTAGACTGTAGAAAAGTAAACGAGAGAAGGTTGGAATGATGATTGTTAGTGAATAAGACAGACTTGACTTATGAGGTATCAACTGCTACTTGTGTGTCTTACAAACTATTAGCTTCGCGTCCCGTGTCTTTTTTAAAAGTCATGTGACAACAGCAGTAAACAATTTGCAGCCAGTAGGAACTCGCATGACAGTAACTACCGAATGAATTGTCCAAGTTACTATTAGTAGTCAATTTCAGTATACGTAACGATAAATCTGCTGCTAATCAGATCTAACAATTGAATCGTCTAACGTTTTTCTACTTGAATTCTCTGCTGCACCCTATGCATTCGCTACCCTACAGCTCACGCCAGCAACCGTAATAAATACATGTCGTAACAACTATTCTCGTCGCGACAACAAGACCTTGTCGATAACAATACCTTTCGATAATTATACCTTGCCTACTGACGACAGCAACACTGACGACAGCTTGGTGCCTGCCGAGTCCCTTCGCAATCACGCTCGCGTCATACAATTTGTAGGTCGTGCACATGACAATCCCGATGATCATCGCAAAGTATTCAAGAAGATTAGTCAATAAGCATGGAAACCATCTACGACGAGATAGAGATAGAGGATTTCACGTATGATCCGATCACGCAGTTGTTCCAGTACCCATGTCCATGTGGGGACCGGTTTGCGATTTCGATCGATGATTTGAGGGACGGTGAGGACGTGGCTGTGTGTCCTAGTTGTTCATTGATGGTGAGGGTGATCTTTGAGGTTGAGGATTTGGATGAGTTAGTGAATTAGGAGGCTTATATTGAGTTCATGGAGCATGTGGAGTATTGCAAGCTACTGTTCTACAGTTAGTCATGAGTGATATACTGTTCTACAGTTACTCAAGAGTGAGTACGCCTTTAGGGTTGAAGAGAGCATCGTCAAATGGAACGATTGAGGAGAATATTAAAAGTCATGGCACATCAATGACGCTGTACCGTTGAACAGTAAAGCATTGGAATGGCCCAAATTAGCATACAACGATCGATGAATGTCAAACAGGTCAAACGAAAATAACACCATAGGTATCTTTGAATATTGGGATGACATCGTCAATATTGGATAGGAACAGAAAATCACAGAACCCCGAGATATTAACAAATCACCAACAGAGTATGAAGAAATCCAGAATAGAGTTCAAACATCAACACCATACAAGAATGTCAACAATCTCAAACAAACAATAGTGTCAAACATACATCGTTGATAATATCAACGATATTATGATGACAATAATAGGGAAAACGGGTCAGATGTAAGATTCTGAAACTTAAGTAAAATCAGCACAAGAGATTGTGAAAATCAGCATGAACAAAGGTGGAGAAGCACCACGAATACGGTGAATGATAGATGACTCCCATCCTCATAACCTCATCTGAAGCACTTGATATATAGCAGGAATACAGGAAGTATAGGAACACAGTAAATAGACGAATAAAGGCCGGCTGCGCAAAACAAAGGAACAGCACAAGTCATCAGTGGAGTGGACCGAGCAAGCTTAAGGTTACACGTAACGGGATTATAATAACGAAAACGCACGCTGGTGTCGGTTGTCGCATCAAATTTGACGCATAAATTTGGCGTATCCAGTTACGGAACAGATTAAGGTAATGAGGTGAGAAGTGTAATTAAAAATACAGGCGAGTGCGGAGCTGGCGAGAGCAGGTGCAGTCAGGGTCTTTTGGCACATACGGAGAATGTTGAAGTGAGGGATGGCACTGGCGGTGTCGTACGAGGATGTCACGAGGGAAAATATCACGAGAACATATCACGAACAGAAGTGGATACGACGACCAGAGCAAGGTTGACGGAGACAATAGCAGTGGTGCGCACGTAGGGTGGGTATTGTATATATTTTTGCATGGCACCCCATAGAATAGAGAATCTCCAATTTAAGAAAATACGGACGGTTTCACTATTGATGTAGTGGTTAGTATTGTTGAGAGACGTTGCTGTTTGATATTTTGGGAGTGGTATTTTCAGACATCAGAAGAGGCCGACAGACAGATATCCAGGCAAGAAGGACGAAAACACAAGAAGAAGCAGACTGCAAAGGAAGCAGATAAAGGGAGACAAGGGGGTTGTACATGAAAGAGGACAAGAACACTCGCTTATAGGAGCGAGGACTGCCCCTGAGCGGTTCGACATACCTACGTTGGTTTGCTGTTGAAAATTGAATATGTCTGGCTGCGAAAACTTTTAGACGAGGTACAAAGTTTTACGTAGGATGGGTTTCCCAACAAAATGTCATACATATATCCATTATCCTAATTGATGGAGGAAGTGAAGGGGATGGAGAGAACGAGAGTAGGGAGAGAGAGTAGAGGGAGAAGAGTAGAGGGAGAAGAGAGAGGGAGTAGAGAGGAAGTAGAGAGGGAGTAGAGAGCGTGTAGAGAGAGGGAAGAGTAGAGTGGAATGAAAGGCAGCACATCAAGTCAAAGCAACGCCAATATCTAGCTAACGGTAACGTTTCCAAGCGGAGAACAAGGGTCATAACATGGGATGATTTTTGTTCGATGGGTGGGAACGTGCATCGATCATGACATGACTTGCAGTGATGTCAACTTGGTTGCATCGCAAAGGCAAAGGAGGGCATATTACCCGATTTTTCTGAGCCTCAGCGAGCAAGGCCTGCAACCATTTGGGGGTATTCAAAAGCTTAAAAGTTTAATGGGATCGCTTTGTTAGGAACTTCTGCGTGGAAGGTTTGCGGGTTTGGAGAACTGGAGAGGTACGTAGGGGAGGGAAGGAGAGAGAGAGAGGGAGTTAGAAGGGAGGGAGGTTTGTAGAAGGGAGGGTTGGAGAATGCATATGGAAGAAGGAGGATGAAATGTTCAGCGGGAAACAGGCCGGGAGCAAGCCGAAAAGACTAAGCCGGCTGTGGTAGAAATAAAAAAAACCAGACAGGAAAGCCCGAGATTCTCCTGGACGGAAAAAGCAGAAAATTTAGACGTACAAATGCTCGGGGTCAAATTAAGGCGGATGAGTGGGGGACATAGGGTGAGGGTGGTAGGGTGTGGTAGGAGCGAGAGGAGCAAGAGGAGCAAGAGGTGGAGGCAGGCAGGCAGGGGGGAGGAGGGAGGAGAGCGGAGAGAGTCAAGTAGAATGATAGATAAAGAAGAGATAGATAGATAGATGTGGGTGCAGCACAGATTCAAGTATATATAGAAACGCACACAGAAACTCATACGGAAAATCACAATTCAGAGAATGTCGACTGCAAAGGAAGGAGAAAACTAAATATTCTTATGTATCTGGGCTAATAAGCTTCATTTGCGTTGGGGTGTCAAGAGGGATTGTCAGGATGGTTAGAGAGAATTGAGATGGAGGTGGATATGTGCATGCGTCTACACCTGTATCAAGACATGTATGAATACATATGTATGTATGTATGCCTATATGAATACTGTTTAGCTGCCAACCCGACCCCAACCTTGACGGTCGTAGAAATCATGGAATGTACGCACCATGTACTATCTGGCCTTATTTTTTTGCCAATTGGAGCCATGCCTTAGGTGGCCGACTGGGCCGAGCTTTTGTGTGCGCATGGCCATGGCTGTGAGTGTTCTGTTCTGGAGGACGAACGCTGTGCCATGGCATGCTCTGCGCTGTTGTCTGCGCCGCTTTCCACACCGTTCTCCACACCACGGTATGCCTGCCCTGCTCACCTCCAGCGAATCTCCAGCTCTTTCATCTCCACTCCCCACGCTCCTCCTCTAATGCACCTTCAACGCTCCACATACGTTTTAGTGTTCTTCCGATTTGACTTTCGTTATGCCAGTGCTTACAGATACGCACAGATGCTGGACGTACGTAGTGCATGTACTGGGTAATTGCATAATATCACTCTTGCTGAGTCAATTTCGTTGGTCTGCCTTTATTGTTAATATTAGGTTCTTATGCGGTGGTACAACAATAATCCGTGTTCGAGGCAGTATTCACTCACCTTTCTCTCCGCTCTACTTGTTCTGTTCTTTTATCCATTCTGTTCTGTATGTTCCTGTCATTCTTCCGCATTACTTCACTAACGTACATACAAATACTTTGACTCCAGAATACTTGACACTACATTTTTATCCAGCGAAAGAAATTCCACTCCACGCTCTTCACTCACCAGCACTCCACCCTCTTCACTCTCAACACTCTTTGCAGCCTCAAATCCTCTGTTTCACTCAACAAGTAGTTAATTCTTCACTCGCTCTTAATCTGCAATTTTCTGTTTCTGCATTGACACCTGACTAGCGTATACCATACCTATACCACCCGTACTCCCTCTAAAACTCCTAAAAAAAACACCACCTTCCTCCCAGGCAACCATCCTACACACACCACAACCCTCAGCACTCACCTCTCCCACACTGCGTACGAGAATACAGACCGTGGGTATTCATAACCCAATTTCTTTTCAACCTTATTTCAATCCATAAGTCCAGTCTTCAAAAGGATTTTTGTTTTTAATCTCTTCTTTTTTGACCACTCCAAAGCCAAGATCATCAGTCTGCCACGTCTGTCGTCTCGGTTCCAGCACTAAGGAATGTATAATATTCAGACCATGGTTGGTCCTCATCGTCATCACCACCCGCCGCCGCATGAGCTCAAGAAGGAGCCGGGTGTATTGCCGCCACTGACCCAGATGTTTGCGCTGACCGACCCTGGCGAGGGCCACGATCACCCGGACCCTGATTCACTGCTGCTGCTGCTGCTGCGTCTGCACACCCAGCACCACTTGTCCCTCGCTCATCCCTCGTCGGTCGCTCCCGCGCCTGGGCCTGCCTCTGGGGCCTCCTCTGCTCAACCCCAACAACAGGTCCCCCAAAATCAAAATTTACCTCCATCCCACTCCCGCTCGGTGCTCCCACCCTCGGCTTCAGCTCCTCAGCAACAACAGCAACAGCACGCATACCCCTACCAGATGCACCCACTCCAGCAGGTCCAGCAGATCCAGCAGATCCCCCCACCGCCAGGCTCGGTGCCTGGCTCAGTGCTGTACCAGCCTGGCCCACCCAACCCGCACCACTTGCAGCCCTTGGGCTCCGCCATGGGCATGGCCCCGATGCAAATGTCCGCACAGATGAACCCACAGATGAACCCCATGATGGGCGTGCCGGTGCAAGTGACCAGCAGCACCGTCAACACCCGTCGCGGACCGTGGTCGCCGCTCGAAGACAAAAAGTTGTTGGAGTTGATCGCCATCTTTGGCCCCACCAACTGGGTCCGCATACTGAACTCGTTGGCCACACGCACACCAAAACAGTGCCGTGAACGGTACCACCAGAACCTCAAACCGTCCTTGAACAGACTGCCTATCACCGTGGAAGAGGGCGAGTTGATCGAGCTGCTTGTCGCAAAGTACGGCAAGAAATGGGCAGAGATATCCCGACACCTCAACGGCAGGTCGGACAACGCAATCAAGAACTGGTGGAACGGAGGCGCAAACCGTAGAAGAAGAGCCTCCTTGGCACATCCTACAGATGATGAACCGAAGCTGGAGGGAGAATACAGCACCCAGCACCAGAACCTGTCGAGCACAAGTATTAACAGTAGAACTAGCGGCACCTTGAGCGCGCTGAACTCGGCTGTGAACTTGCAGCAGGCTGCGCAGTCGGCGCAGTCTGCACTGGCACAGTCGGCGCAGCCAGCACCATCCACAGCACCTTCTTCTGCCACTGGCACCACCACCACCACCACCACCACAAGTGCTGGCACCACCAGCTCTGTCCCGCAAATCCCACACCTCCCACAAATCTCCTTCAACACACTGATGTTCAAAGACACCCCGGCCAGCTCCTCGGTAACCCTCCCACCCATCCTGACGAAACTCGTCAACCGCCTGGCCAGTTTCGACATCAACAGCACCGGCGACCTGCACTTTACACCACCAGCACTCCCGTCGATCGCCACCACCAACAAACGTAGACTCATTGACGACCCGCTCAACCGTAGACACTCAACGGCCATCTACCAGAACCACCACGGCCACTCGCTCCTTACGTCGTCGCACCCGAACCTCACCTCGATCATCAATGGTGCCAGCACCAACAGCACAAGCGGCGCTGCCAACTCCAACGGCCAAGTGACACCACCCAACTACGGCTCGCCGTTGTTGTTGAGCACACAAGCCCTGCGCAACAACCTGATCTCGCACTTTGAGTTCCTGGCGTTGAACTCGACCAACAACTCGCTGCGGCGGTCGTCGCTGATTGCCCCGGACTTCTTCCCCAACCCGTTGAAGGACGTAACTAGCAGCGGGCTCGCTGGTGCTGCGATCGTCGCCGCACCAGCAGGACATAAACGCACCATCTCACAGAACCTGTTCAACCTGCCGCTCCTCACCCCGTCGACTCGGTTCCTGGTGTCGTCGGCTACGTCGATACTCCCTGCGAACACACAGTACTCGAACAACACGTCGCCGCTCAGCAACTTCAACAAGAATGTGAGCGTGTCGAGCTTGTCAGGACCAGCCCAAACCGCAGAGACGGAGACAGAGATGGAGCTGCCGGCAATGACGACCACGAACTCGGCGTCGACCGTCGTTGCCGTAGAGAAAGAGCAAGAAGACGTAGAGATGGAGGATGGAGAAACGGAAAAGACCAAAATAGCAGTATCGTCGCTCATCGATTGAGACTTTGATCCATTGACTGGATTTGTTTAATTAATACTTTTAATATTTAATTCTTTAGAGAAGTAGGTGGTAAGACGGGGAGGTCAGCAGATTGCCAGACGAGAGCTGAGTGATATCCGATATAAAAGAAACACTAATACAAGTAGCAGCGAGTAGCAGCGAGTAGGACGTGAAGAGGTCTGTGCAGCCCTGTTCACGAATTTCACATGTGCCTTCACGTGAACAAGCAAGACTTCACATGAGTGCTCGGTATGGGCATACGATAAGGATAACCTTGTTTACGAAAAGGATTGGTTCGCGTAGCCATCTAACCGCATGTACGTCTGATTCAAGGCTGTGCTTTTGCATCGTTGACGTCGCTGCATGGCGTCTTGTCTTGTTCTTGACAGGTGATTTTTTGCAGCCATACGAAACAGGAAGTAGTATGAGCGAGGGAGAGAAGACGGAGATGAGCATGAGAGAACCGAGGATGGGGACGGAGAGGATGTTGTTGGACCGGCAGCTGCGGGAGTGGAGGTTGGGAAGCACAGCGATTGAAGCGTGCTTCAAAGATCATAACTGGTGGGAATGTGTGTTGGTTGAGGAACGGTTTGCAGATGGTTATGAATTGAGGCGTGGATCAGAAGGAGAAGGCGATGAAGGAACGGATTTTGTAGGCGTAGGAGGTATACAAGAGCGATACAGATAGAGGAGAGCGTGCCAGCTATCGCAGCCAATAGATATCTGCAGAGCTGAGTAGCATATCAAAATCAAATTAGGAATAAGTGGAATAGGAAAGACATGCAAATGGACAGGGTAGTGCTGAAATAGTTACCAGTCTAGGAAACTGATAGATTAAACTCATAATACAACGATCGGCTATATCCGTATTCGAGGCCGAGGCGGCATCGAGTCTAATCACTCCTGACAACTATCCACCGTATAAATTGACACTAAAGTATAATCAAGCATGGACTTCCGTATCTTGGCGTATTCGTATTGGTTATTTCACATGGCTGGAGCAAGTTACTATACTCTTTCTGATCAAACTCATTCAGATTTTTTCTTTCAAATTAGAAACTTTCAAGATGTCACTGTCGCTGCAAAGTTCGAGGTGCTTGACAATTTTCCAGAAAAAGTGTGAAGTTCTGAAGAACTGGATCGCAATGAGGAGAACAAGAAGGCTGAAGCGAGTGAGGAGAAGTAAATTATTATGAGGAGAAGTCAGTAATGGGACGTAATTACGCCGACTCGGAACAACCCACTCATGTATTGACACGTATTTGACAGTGTGCTCAGAACAGAGCATTGGCCAGGATCGGGAAACTTCACGTAACAGCGAGGACGTAACCATGGGCTGGAGGCGGAACATGAAATTCTGACGCGGCTTTGACTTCTTTCGTGTACAAGAGCACTTCCTGGTGCTGCTTACAGGTGTCTGTAATAATATATAGTGCACAATGTGTCAAGTTCTATGGGAGTATGCAAGGATAGCCAAAGATCAGCAAAGGCCAGTGGTGATAAAACCAGAGTACAATAAGGGCCCGCCTGCTGCTGGATATAGTCGTGGTTGGTGCGGTTCAACCTGATACCATATGACTGCAGATGACAGGACACCATATCTAACCTATCAGATCTCTTCATACTAGGCACTTTTGTTACTGATATACCACTAAAGTTAATTTTATGAAGCCAGTTTCTACTAACCAAAACAAGTGGACTACACTGAACACTCTTGCACACACCTTGTATTCATTCACACTGTCTATCTACCATTACACCTCACTCTCTCGTCTCTTCGTCTTCCTCTCCCACTAATTTCTTCACTATATCTCGTCTCGTGACCGCGCCACCAACAAAATTAATCAACTTCAACAACGACACCCATGACGGTCCTTCTGAGCTGTCTCTCTACGATAGGGACACAGCAACATCTAATGAAGCAGTCACTTGCTGACAACAATCTACTACAAGCACTCAAACATTGCTCCAATTTACTCAATGAGCTCCGCACCAGCCTGTTGTCTCCCAAGGAGTACTACGAATTGTACATTGTAGTGTTCGATGTGTTGCAGCATCTTTCGTCTCATTTGACCCAGCAGAACATCAAGAAGAACAAGAAGAGCAAGGATGGCGCGGGGACGTTCCTCTCCGACTTGTACGAGATGGTTCAGTACAGTGGCAACATCATTCCTCGTTTGTACATGATGATCGTCATTGGCACCACGTACATGGCTGCGCCCGAAGCCCCCACCAAGGAGATCATGAAAGACATGATTGAGATGTGCCGTGGTGTACAGCATCCTATCCGTGGATTGTTCTTGCGCTACTACTTGGCTCAACGCACGAAGGACTTGTTGCCGGTGGCCACCCAGGCAGACTTTGGCGAGACAGTCGACTTCCTTCTCGCCAACTTTGTAGAAATGAACAAGTTGTGGGTACGTTTGCAACACCAGGGACACTCCCTGGAACGTGAGATTCGGTACCGCGAACGTAAAGAATTGAAGATCTTGGTGGGTTCCAACTTAGTTCGTCTCTCCCAAGTGATTGACGAGTACACTGAAGAATCGTACCTGAGCATTGAGTACTACCAAAACAAGATATTCCCTGCAATCACTGAGCAGATCATCCAGTGCCGTGACCACTTGGCACAATCGTACTTGATCGATGTCTTGATCCAGATCTTCCCGGACGAATTCCACTTTGCTACATTGGGCCTGCTTTTGAACGACGTCTTCATCAACTTGCACCCAATGCTCCAGAAAAGTGAATTGGTTGCCACATTGATTGACCGTTTCGTCACTTACCACACACCAACCACCACCGTATTGTTCGAGTCCTTCTGGGAATACTACCTCAAGATCTACGAAACTTTGCTGATTGAAGAGCAATCTATCATTCTCCAGTCGTTCCTCAAGTTGACATTGACATATGACGGAGACAACTACACCAACTTAGACACAGTTTACCGGTTTGCGGCAGAACAATTGACCACCGACGGCGCAGACGAAGAAAAAGTCTCGCAATTGTGGTTGCAGCTCCTCGTGGTGCCCATCACATACTTTACCCTGATCAAACTGTTGTTCCTGTTGTCCTTCTTCCACGAACTCTACATGAAAGTGACCAACACACAACACCAAAAACAAGTTTCGCTTGCAATAATCGACAAGGTGCTTACCGGCGATGAATCCTTCGAACTGACTGACGAAATCGACGGCATCTTCAAGTACTTGACAGTGTTGATCAAAGACACACCAAAAAACGTCACCAGCCAAAACTTGGGTGTCGTCCCAACATACAGAACACGCAACCCCGATACAAAAATCACACAGGACTTCTTAAACAATCAAGAAAAGATATGCAAGGTGATCCAGCGCATCGACACGCGCGATCCTTTCAAGAACGTCCGCAACTTGATGTACATCCGGAAAAAGTACCTCAACAAGCGTTTGGAAAACATCATCTACACATACCCAACCTTGATCAACAAGATCCTCAACAAGTTGCGTCTTATTGGATACTACTTGAGTGAACTCAAGAAGAAGAAGAATCAGGACCAGAACCAGGAGTTCATCACCTCGAACTTCAAGAACTTGCTGATGATCATCGACGAGTTGTACCAACACCACCAAGAACACCACTCTGAGTTCATTCTCAAGATATATTTGGACGCAGCGGGAGCAGCAGACCAGTTGCAGCAACAATCACTCAGTTACGAATTTTTTAACCAATGTTTTGTGGTGTATGAAGACCACTTATATTACGGCTCTGCATCGGTCTCTTCGATAATGGCAGCCAGACAACTCAACGCACACGACTCTGCAAGCGGCGGGTCCATGGTATTTGTAGCGATTCTCGCAATCGCAAACAAATTGTACACGATAAGGAACTTCAACAAGGACAACTTTGAAACCTTGATCACCAAAATCACCTTGTACGGGTCGAAGTTGCTCAAGAAGCAGGAACAATGCCGTGCTGTGTACTTGTGCTCGCACTTGTGGTACTGGTGTGAGTTCTTCCCAGAGGAAACAGAATCCGAAGAAGTGGTGAGAGACTTCAAGAGAGTGTTGGAATGCTTGCAGAAGTCCTTGCGTGTCGCCGACTCATGCATAGACCCGTACTTGCTGCTCAAGTTGTTCATTGAAATCCTCAATAGGAGTCTCATTTTCAACGTACCAGACGCGGAAGGAAACTCGGTGATTGTTGAAAAATACATCAACAGATTAATAGAGTTGATCAAAACAAACGTAGAAAACTTGCAGGATGGCGAGGACGACAATGGAGAAAACAACGAGGAGGAAGCGGACGTCGAACGCCAGTTGTTCAAACAAGCTGTGAAGTACTTTGACAGGTCATTGAATTATATCGAAGAGGAACAGAAAGAAGAGGGCTTGTTTACTGGCGTCGTTATATAAGGTATATTATTCGGAAAGTCCAGAAGATTTCTCAAACTATACAAAATAAATGTTAAAATCTACCCCATCTCCATAAACTTTCACCAGGATTAACCAACTCTCTTTCGGTTTCGGGGAAGTACGCATCACCTTGAGACGCAAAATTATGCAAATAATAGAAGAGTTTAGAGGCGTTGTACCCCTTAGTCCAAACCATTTTAAATTCCTCTAAAGCCTCCTCAGCAGTGTAGGATAATCTTAGCTTGAGCTTGGTATTATGGTTTCGTTCGTATGTTTGGATAATCTTGAGAACAGTGACAACATCACTGTGAATTCTGATCGTGTCTGGAAGCTTGAAGACTTTTGGGTGTGTCGCAATTGAAACAACTGTATTGGCAACGTCTACAATCTTGGAAATAGATATCTTTTGATTGAGATCACCTCTTAGGGTGTAGGATTTTGAAGCAGAGTCAATGCCAACAGCACCTCCCCATTCGTACAAGTGGGTACCGGGAGTCGCAAAGAAAGAGCTTTCAACGTCTATTGTTTTAATACCAAGCTGGCGCAAACGTCTAGAGTGATTGGATTTTACCACCATGAATCCCGGAGCATACGCCTGAACAGCATCAAGATCAATACTAAACTGCGAAGGAATGAAAAGCCTGGGCTTAACAACACTAGCAATTTTCTCAACAGCTGCGAATAAGCTTGCGTCGACTGCCAATAATTCAACAAAGACATCAATGCCCTTCAATTTACTTGCCAATCCTCCAACGTCACTCAAATCCGACTGGATATACTGGATCTTCGTGGTAGACTTCAAATTACCCCTGGAAACAACCTTGATAGGGTACTGGATCTTTGAAGAAAATGTAGTCGACTGCAAAGACAAGAGGACACTGGAACCTAAGCTGCCCGAAATCCCAAAAACTGCAACAGATACCTTTGTACTCATAAACTTCAAGGTGTCTATCAACAAAGTTCCCTGGAAACAACCCATTACCCCCAAGCATATTTATATTGCCACTTGCTTTGGCTGCAAATATAGTTTTAAGTATGTATGTGTCAAACATAGAAAATAATTGAAGCATTTAAAAGCAGGAGATGTTGCCTACTGGAGGTATATTGTTCCCAGACCAACCGGAAATACCTATCAGAGGCTTGGCTACATTCCTCTTGTGTAGCCATTATGTTTCCTACGGGTAACTATCCGGGATGCGCGTCAAGTGGTAACCCTTGTATTCTCACCTATTTATAGTCGTAATTTACGATTGCAAGGTAAGGTGTAGGTTTGATAAAAGCAAGCGGTGTCACCATATCTGAACTGAGTGGGGAATCAAGTCGAAGAAATCTCTGGTGGTATAGCCACAACGATTTTTGAGCAGTGATACAAGCGATCAGAGGGTTTGGTTATTGTGAACGGATTCAAATCCATTTGTCATGATGACTGATGGCCAGACTTCCTTTATTTCAGTTGGAATTTATAAAGAGGTCACGGTTTGCACCCCACAAACCTCGTATTAATTTTCGAGATATGGCATTCTTTCTTTGTGAAGGCACTAACGGACCTGAGAACCCATTATATTGATGATAGAAAATGTCATTTCTTCACTTATCGGTACGAGTTACCAAAATATTCAAGAATGTTAGATAATGTTTGCACCCTTCATGATTCCGCAAACATTGTTCTAATGCCTTTGACAACACCGTTAAATATTAAAAATAGTGCGCAAGTAGTGAATTGGGTATTTGCCAATATGTGACTATCCGAACCCAGCCCACTGGATTGAGTAGAAGTCAACGTTTTCTTTTTCGTCCACCAACACAAACGACTTCTTGACGCTCGTCGCGAGACGACCTCCAACAACTATGTCGTTTGCGCTAACCTCGCCCAATTTAACTATTGAGTACGAGTGGAATTTGAGTGGGTCGCCTGGGTATATAACAAAATCGCCTCCAAACTTGAGGCCTGGCAGCACGTAATATCCCAAGTTTCTGAGCTTTCTAAATGTGTTAAAGTATGTGTCGACATCAACCCTTGGGTTATGTTTCTTGTATGCCTCAAGGAAACTGACCAAAGATATCTGTTCATCAGAATTGACTGGCGAGCTCTGGTTTGAGGTAGTGATATAGTTGCCTGCATTGGTGTACACCCCCGATTTCCTCAATTCAACAAGGTTGGAGTCGCCAATGGATGTGTCTGCTTGTCTCTGCTTAAGGTAGTCCACCAACACAGCTTCTCCAAGGTCAACCAAGTACATCACTTCCCACACCATCAACCGAAGAGGGACCAGCAAGAACACATTTTGCTGCGGATACTGGGGTAGGGTACCCATAAGAGTACCTAAAATGCCGAAATTGTCCCTTAGAACACGTATGTCATTGACATCGAAGATGAGAACCTCTGGATTCTGCGTGTTGACCACTGGAAGGAAGATCATTACTATTTATTAGTGAAGAGCATCGCTTGAAGTAGCGGTTGATCACGTGACAAGTCACATGCACAGCCTTTTGAAATGGAAGAGGGCATCGGAATCAAGGATAGGTTGGTCAGTGCTCTGACTTAGTTAGATGGCAGTTCACTCTCTCTCAACTACTTTCTTATAAACAATTGACCGAACTGTAATCTTCTATTTTCTTTTACTGCAGAAGCTATAGACCAACACAAGGAACTATTGGAAGACCCTTTACTCAAAACTGGAACCAATTAACTTCAACTAGTTTAATCTTTCATTAGAAATGTCACCCTCCATCATTCTTCTTCTAAGGATGTGGCTGCAAATTTGGTAGCCAAATTTTATGGAGATGCCAAATACAAAATTTCCTCATTTGTTCTAATATGTACATACATTAAATCTAAGCTTTCTTGAAGAAGTGGTCCAAGTCATGGATAACCATACCGGCAATGGCAGCCGAGATACTGGTAGAAATACCCCCACTGATCAATGCACTGAAAATGGTAGCAGTGATGTCCTTGGCTCTGGAGTTCTGGGTCAAAGTGTTTAAGACACCCAAAGTAATACCAAGAGAACCCAAGTTGGAGAAACCGCACAAGGCATAGGTAGCAATCAAGGTACCTCTCTTGGACATTTCGTTGTATGGGGCTTGGTTGATCAACATGGAGTAGGCCACGAATTCGTTTTGAATGAACTTGTTGGCAATCAATTTGGCTACATGCATGATTTCAGCTCTTGGGGTACCCAACAAGAAGGAGACTGGGTACAAGATGTAGGACATGATCAACTCCAAGGACAAGTGGTTGATGTTCCAAAAGTTACCAAACCAGGTGAGGACACCGTTGATCAAGGCAACAAGACCAATGATACACAAACATTGAGCCAACATGGTACCTGCGATTCTAAGACCCAAAGTGGCACCATGGGAGAAAGCCTGCAAAGGGTTTCTTGGTCTTTCTTCTTCGGAGTCGGTGGATTCTGGGATGATGGAGTTTCCCAAGGACAATGGGGCCTCCGTTTCTGGGTATCTCAACTTGGAGACAGCCAACGAAGCTGGGATGGACATGACACACGAGGAAACCAAAGCTTGTGGGTTCAAACCGAGACCAATGTACCCGACAAGCACAGCACCCGAGATGGTGGAGAAACCAGAGCACATGACTTGGTGTAATTCGGCCTTAGTCAAGTGAGGCATAAAGTCCTTGATCAAAATGGCCGATTCACCCATTCCAATAAATGGGGAAGCAGCAGCAGTGACAGACTCGGCACCAGAACAGTTCAAGGTCCAGTAGAAGAAGTAAGCAAACTTACCAATGGCCCATTGAATGACACCATAGTAGTACCAGATGTGTACAAAGGCAACGAAGAAAACAACAGCTGGCAACACAGTAAAGAAGAACATACCATAGTTGGAGACATCCTTACTAGTCAAGAAGGCCACACCGTCCTTGGCAAACCCAAGCAACTCTCTGGCCAACGTCGAAATAAAGTTGAAGATATCGTAACCACACTTGGTTCTCAACACGAAAAGTGCAATGATGAATTGCATCAACATACCAGCAATGACAGTTCTCCAGTTAACCTTCGAAGGGTTGTTGGAGGTGAGAAAGAGAAGGAAGATGGCAACAAGCACTCCAAAGAAGGAGATGGCTCTGTCCTTTCTCTGAGCATCTGGGGTTTCCGAAGGAACGAAAGTTCCTAAAAGAACGACTGCAATGGTGATGGTAGCACCGGCAGCCAATCTTTGCCATTCCTTGGTTAAGATTCTGGTGTAAACAACATCTACACTATAAGTCCAACCAGCATGCACATAACGCATCAAGAATGGGACTATTCTGAAGTTCCAGGTGATTAATCTCACCATGAGCATCAACCAGAACACAGTTGGAATCAACCACTGGTGTCTGTGCTTGTCTTGGATGATAATAGACATCCACCAAGCAGTGAAGAAACATCCAACAAACACCTGCACAGCTACCTTGTACCAAGGAAATCTCTCCTTGATGTTGGCGAACATTCCGTGAATACCTCCGAACTTCTTCTTTGGCTGACTGTCGGCACTAGATCTCTCGACAATCTCGCTCTCGTTCTTCACCTCCGACAGGTCCATTGAGGCGGCCTTCAAAGAGGTTGCCTTCTCGTCTTTAAAATTATCGTTCATAGTGTTCGTCTATATGTTAATGGACAGATTGCAAGTAAGTCTTGTGCTTGTACATATAGATCAGCAAAGAGGATGTGTTACACTTAGTGAAGCAGAGAGGTAAATTAGAAATCACGATGCTCTATTGTATTTATACAAACGGCACTATCTTTGAGAAGAGGAGTGTTCAGTGTTTCTTTTTTTTTTTGCAATTTCATGGAGATGGGCCGTACAATTGGAAGCATAAAAATCCTGGAGAATCAGTACAGGCTGCAAACTGCGAGAGAGGGGAAAGCCGCGGCAGGTACATTCATCGATCACCAACCCTTGCAATGGTCTTTAAAAATGGGTGCTCATAGATGACAGCTGCACCTTCTTTTGCAACCATGTCAAAATTCACATCAAAATGATTCTTCGAAAACCCCCTAACAGAATGTTATCAACCCTAATCTCTCGCTGAAGAATTCAAGAAAATTGGAGATTTACCCCAACCACTTAGACCTGGACATCACCTGAAGATCCTTACAACTCGAACCTAACCTTAAACATCTGACCAGGCGATTTGAAAAAGCCTTAGAACAAGAAAAATTCGTATCATTTCTGTCAAGCACAAAACGATCAAGTCACCTGGGTGCAGGTAAGTCCATTAATTTCTTCCTCTTTGAGCGCAGGCCTGACAATCACTACTAGTTTATTTCTTAGGCGTGCCAGATGTTGTCGTCGCCTGGCTGATAAGCGCAAGGTGCGTAGGTTGGTAGTGGTATCTTATATCTGGTTGATAAAGAAGTCAAGAAAAATTCAAGAAAAGGCTCTGCGATAGGGTGTTATCTTCGTCTCAAGACCATGGGGCAACCCCTGATGATCTTCGATGGGTTCTCACTTTGCGGAATTATGGCAGGACTGAGGTGGAATGTGATGGTCATCGGGACTACTGGTCCTTTCATATGCGAAGGGTTTTTGGACATACTACAAGGGAAGATAATCATAGCGAGGACAAGAGAGAATGTTTAATTCGTAGAGTGGACAACACACTTCACTTTGCAGGCTTTTTAAAAATGCAACCGAAATGAAAAGGAGGCGTTCGGGTCTGACTTCGGTTTTAACGAAAATATGGAAGGTGTCGTTTAGTGCACCTATAAGTGAAGGGATTGTGTAAGTACTGCCCTTCGGTAGTGTGACATTGGTGATGCCTTGAGGTTTTTGTGGGGACAATCTAATTTACCATCAGAGAATTTGAGTTTCAACGTTTATGCTTGCTATATGTGATTTTTTGGTTATTGTTGTTATCGTCCATAGCATGCACGTTCCATCCAAGAATAATGGACCAGACCAGATGTACGTAGATAAGATATCCATAAGCAACTGACTTTTGTTACTCATCTCTATGATTTTTCGGTTCTGCATTGCCTTTCAAAACACAGCACTCTCCAAATGTAAATACATCTTAAGTCTTAGATTACTACTTACTCCGATTCATCTGCCCCATACTTTTCTTTCGCTTCTCTCAAGTACTTTGAGTCGATGTTATTTCCCAATCCCATCAATGTCTTCAGTATAGCTTCAGATGTGCCAATCATGGGCCTGAGCACAAGGAATGGCAGGTTCTGCAAAACAACTTGGAAGGTTTCTCGAACAGATTCTGCGTCCTCCATCTCCTCGAGAAGCTGGAGTACCCGTTGTTTCGTATGCTTGATGTTCTTGTCAATGGACTGGTACGCAAATTGGACTCCCTCGTTAAATGTAGAGGGCTGGTTCAGGTATCTGCTGACCGGCTTTGCAGGAGATTCGTGACTCTCTTCCTCGTCTTCTTCTTCTTCTATTATCACCTCATCCATGTCGATCGACGAGTACTGCTTGCTCAGCGAGTACTGGTCCAATGGCCGCACCAGCGCAGATATAAGCTGCGAAGATTCGAGAATCGTGCGACTGGGCTTCACTTTAATGATCTTCTTCTTGCGTTTGGGCTTGGGTTGTAACATCTCCTCGCCCAGCTCAAGTAAGGCTTGTGTGCCCGTACTCAACTTCACTCCAAGACGTACCAACTCGTACCCTGCACTCTTCAAAAACTTGACTCCCTGTTTCTGTACTGACTTCAATTTATCATCGCTCTGAATGGGAACTACAACCAAGTCGCGAAAATTCCCACTCAAGTTGTAGATCAGTCGGAACATGCTGAGTCCAATGAGTAACTTCACTATTTTACTGCTGCTATTCTTGGAAAAAGACTGACCCCATACATCACCTAACTTGGTCCCCAACTGGTCGAACCCTCGAACCCCAAACACTGTCACAGCATCCAACTTGACCTCGGAGCCTTCCAAACTGAAGAAGTTCAAGAGCTCCGCGTACTGTCCACCACGAATACCAACATAGTCGACGCTTTTGGGTTTATAATCGATTCGCACATGCAATTCGTCCAACTCTACCTTCTCAAAATACACATCTTCCTCATCCCGTGAAAGGGTGAACCTTTGGTCTTTGAAACCTAAAAACCGCTGAAGGAAGAGTAGCATGTCTTGGTCCACATAAAGCCGAACAGGCATTACGCTAAGTTTTAGAATTGCTTCTCCCATCACCAAACTTGGGTCTGCCTTGACATTGGTCATTCTCAATTTCAACATCTGGGTTCCGATCTCACGTTTGCTTTCGTCCCCATCGTATGCAAGCAATTTATGCCACAGCGACGTAGGTATATTGTCCACAGCGCTCACCGTTTCGACACTCACTTCAATAGTACTCAACTCATGCCCACCATCGTACACCTCAACGGTTACCTCCAAGTTCTTGAGATCTAACATGCACTTGTGCGTGCTAGAACGGTTCAACTGTAGAGATCGTTTCACATCAACATTAACCTTACTGAGCGGTTTTACTTGCTGATTGATTTTCTCAACCAAGTCAGCAGTCCCAGAAACAGGAACCCCAAGGAAAATGCTTTCAAACAAATTCTCCTCTATCGAGTCGCTCAGTTCTTCATCCTCAACATCCATGTACTGTATCGAGTCATCAGAATCAGCAAGTTGGAGAATAGGTGGCATTATACCAAAAACAGTTGCAGGCTTCTCAACCTTTGGTGCTTCTGGCGTCTCCTCGCGCTTGTCGCCTAGAGTTTCCTTTTCTTCATCAAGTTTGGCCTTTCTCTTTCTTCTCTTCTTCTTTAATCTCTCCTCCATTTTCTCAACTGCTAAACGAATAGCTTCTCGAGTGTCTTCCCAATCGTATCCATCGTACAAGTAAACCCTTGTCTTGCTCAAGTTTAAATTCATTCTAACCTGGCATTTGTTCTTTGGAGTGTCCCTTGCTCGATCGAAATGCTCTTCTTCAAATTCAATTGGAGTAAAAGTAGCCTGAGAGTTGCCTAAAGACAGCGATTCAGAGGTGAGGAGGATTTCAGGGGCTCCACCATCAACGTACTCATCGACAATACTAAGTTGCGCCAATTTACTTGAAAGTGGCGATTCCTCTGGCTCTTTCCAAGCAAAAGCTTGCTCATCAATATCCTCCAATAAGTTAATTTCGCCTGGAAGCCTAACCTTCATCTTTTCCTCATCCGTGAAGTTAACAGGCAACTTCAAGTCATTAATCAACAGGAGCAAACAATTCGTCGAATCGGCACAAACTTCTATCTGCTGTTCGTCTGAGTTCACCTTGATGTCTATTGCGCCGCCGTCCGGTACGGTCACTCCCAAGTGCAAGAGGTTAATTCTTGCAACCCTCTTATACCCAAGGGAAGAGTAAAAGCTGCTTGGACTAATATATGTGGGAATTCCAGGAACAACATCTCTGCGAACCGGCGCAGAAATCTGGTTCATCGTGTCGTCAATCAAGTAGGCTGATATATTGCGAACAGAAGATTTGACATATGTTTTGGTTGCCGCGACAGTTAAGTCCGATTGGCAACGTTCAATCATTACGTATGCCTTGGAGTTGAGCGTGAGCGGTGTGGCACCAAAAATGCAGTCAATAAAGATAAACCGAACATCTGAGGTGGATGACGGATCTCCCAGTTTCTTCTTCGCCTTAGGTGCAACAGGCTCTGGCTTCACGGAGTCCAACAATGACAACCACTGTGCGTAGTACTCAATCAAGAAATTGCGGAAGGTGACTTCCACACTCTTGGTTCTCTCCAGCATCTTAAGTAGAATCATCGGAGTTTCTATGCTCTTCTTACTGTGACCTTGGTATTCATGGACCACCTTCTCAATATCTCTACTCAACTGCACCCACAACACCGACCCAATTATATCTGTCTGTAGCTGGTTTATATTGGTGTCGATAATCGATAAAGTGAACTTGTCAAGACCGGGAACTATAACATTAACCTCGATACGCTTCACCAAGAAGCGAAACGTGCACTTTGGAGTCGCACCAGTGGTGTGGCCAACTCTCTTGCGTCGATGGAAACTAACCAGAGGCTGGAAACTCACCAGAGGTTGAAGTTTCAAGTTCATCACTGATTTTTCGAGCGAGTTTGGTTGCTGTGGAGAGAGCAGCAGCAACTCCAGACCAAACACACTGAAGGCACCTATCAACTGCTGTAAATCCTTCAACTCTATCAGCTTGGCTATAGCCAGTGTTACAACCAAACTAGTGGCACTACCCATACTCACCTCGCGAGGTAAATAGTTGCCATTGTTCACAGGAGCAGACGATGAACTTGAAGATTGGGCAACACTCTGAACAAATGATCGGAATTCCAAAAACTTGGTGTACAACTTGATATCACTAATGCACATTAATTCAAATTGGCGATCATGGCATTTGCCAAATACCATAATCTGCAGAATGGCCAACTCTTGGTCAAGCAAATTGAACGCTATTGGGGAAACTGTGCAAGTTAATGATGTTTGCGGTTCCATTTCAATCTTGATAGATATTCCTGCTGTTTGTAGCAAAAACTGTAAATCGTTCAGCTTAGAGGTAGTTGGTTCCATCATCAGTTTCATCAGATTGTAGCTTGTGCTGATCGAGTCCAATCCTTTGATAAAATTAGTCAAAACCACTATTGAATTCACGTCCAAAGCGATGTCAGCCTCCTTGGAGCACAATACGCTGAATTCAATAGACTCGTCTGGTTTCGTGAACATCTCAAATCGAATGTCTGCTTTGGCATTCTGGGCTTCGTTTTCTACAAAATGAAACACTTGTTGTTTCAGTTGCACTATGCTAAAGTGTTGTGCTCCTCCGTACACCATTTCCTTTTCCTTCTGTTTGATGTTCAAGTTGCGGAGTACAAACAAGAGCGTGTCGCATGAAAACTCTCCCTCGTTAGAGAGCGACGAGGTGCCACTAACCATGATGCTATCGATATGCAATTTGTGGAAAAATAAAGGTCCACTTCCATCTTCCTCAGACAGTGTAGTTGTTGGAGGATCTTCCAACTCGTCGTCCTCGCTGTATTGGGGAAATCGTACACTCACAGGTCTTTTCAGGTGCATTTGTCTCTTCTGGTAGCTCTTGATTTTGAGACTACGAGTGATTCCGTCGAAGATCGAGATAATCGTAGGTGTGAGGGGCACTGTTGCTATCTTGACGTTCCCCACGTCCACTTTTAAGTTGGAGACAGTCAGAAGTCCCTTAAAGTCAATGTCCAAACGGTCTATGTGGAACACACAAGGTGGTTCATGATCTCCATCTGGTCCATCTCGTTCGTCTTCATGAAGAAATGACTTCGAGGTGGCACTCATGTATATCAGGCTAGCCTCCTCATGTGTAAACAACATGCTGTCCATTAACGATTCATCATTATCACTCGAATAGTCCAGGTATTCAATATCTTCACTGTCAGATGAATCTACCTTTGATTTGGCCTTGTACTTGGCTCCTTTCCCGTTTATCTCCTCTTTCTGTTGTCCTGGGTTCACGGCAGGCTTTAATGTAAGCAATCGAATACCCGTGATTTCAATGTGACGGGTACCATTGACAGTGGTGAACACCAATCTGTCGATCTCCAACACCAAGTCAGTCTTTTCCGATACCACTTTGATTTTCAAGTTGTGAATGTTGACTTGAAGACGCAGAAGTGCCATTTCGACTGCTCTGGCCATAACACCACTAAGTGCGCTGGGTTTGGAAGATATGCTGTTCGACCTGCTTTTTGGCGGTGGTCTCTCTATTTCTGTCTCTTCTTCGTCGGTGTCGTCATTTTCTCCATTACCGTTGGTAGGAACACCTTTACCGATCATTGTATTTGCTAGATTAGCAGTGCTTTGAGCAAGCAGGAACGCCACACTCTGCGAGATGTCCTCATTGACATCGAAATCTGGGGAAATGACTATCTCCACATTGCGAGCATCGACATTGACACTTCCTGCGCTCAGGCTTGTTGCTGAGCCAGACCCCGACCCTGACGCAGAAGCTGGGGAAGGACTGGCGGCACTGGGAGACGGAGGAGTATTCGATGTCGTGCTTGAACTTGACGAGCCAGCACTAAGCTCAAAAAGACCAACCTGGCCATAACGCAAGTTGCAACCAGGCAACTTGCCTACTTTCTCTGGATCCAAACTAACGTCTCTCATGACAATGCCCCCCAACAGTACCTCCTCTAAATTGGGCAAGTCTATCTCTGAAAAGAGCGACAACTGCTGAAGAACATAGAGAAGGAGGCGTTTCTGGATGTTCTGCGGGATCCACGGTGCCATCCCTGGTATGTTTAATGCGTGGGTGATTGGAAATGGATGCGTTTAATAAGCTGGTGATGATTGGAATCGAGAGATTTAAGAAGCGTGAGATAAGATTTGGTAGCGCATTTTTAAATCGAATTAGTGATGACGTAGGGAGGGAGCACTGAGTAATTTAGGTGGGTAGTTAAGGAGTATGGCTATGTTTGGATAGCTGAGAGGGTTTAATGAAGCACGGGAGATGTGATTTACTGTTTTTTTTAGGGTTTAAGGAGCATTTGTTGCTGAATAACGGCCTTGCCTCTTACGACCTCGATAATTTGATCTTGTGAGAATAGTGATGGATGTCAATATAAAGAAATACAGTGGGGAACCTTATCTGTGTGATGATGGGATGAAAAAGAATGCATGTTGGTGTATATTATGTAAGGCTCAATTAACATGATCTAAGGCCACGTTGTTCATGGTGCTCGCATGTTGTTTTCTTGCGTGTTGTATAGTGGAGATGTCTAAGGCACTAAAACGAAGCCAAAATGTAGCCCTTCAAAATAGAGGAGGAGAGGATATGTGTCAAGGTTGAGAAGATACGAGCGTTGCAGAGTGGTACTCGTTTATTGACTTGAAATGCTTGTAGCAACCACATGTTTGTGTGATTGCTAATTACGGCTTTCTTATTACTACATTTTGCAGCCAATCATGTTAGAATATTGAGGTTACGGGCGAGAACAATATTGTTACGAGAGTATTGTGTGAGGTGTGTAGCTTTTACTGGAGTCCTCCAATGAAGTGAACAGAGTCGTTTAGCTGAATCGAAAAGGTTACAAATTAGTTTTCTACTGCACATGTTAGTCTAGTATTCTATACCAGAGTTAAGAATTCTTCGGCAGTTCATTGTTTCTGTCAGAATCTCACTTCATTCAACCATCAATTTCATTAAAAAGGAACACCAAATGGTGTCACCTCCCAGTTCTCAACCTCAGCAAATACAAAACTATTCACCTTTCTTCGCTTAGCAACTGGCTCCACCAGAGGCAGCTTACTTAAACCCAACAAATCATCCAATGAAGGAGGCGCTACAAAGCTTCGTTGAAAGCTGGAAGCCTGTTTCACCTTCGCCATCAATGGATCTATCATACTCCTGGATTTTTCCAGAAAATCACCATCTATAACCTTCTTCATCGTGGTGCATACTTTCAAAAAGCCTTCCACTGCATCTCTTTTATTCGACGCGTTGTACAACTGCGTGAATTCCCCCCACAAGTACTGAAACATTTCGTCTTTGTTCTTGACGGTTTTGATCGTCCTGGCATTATTTACCGAGACTGACTCGAGCAGTACGACGATTTCAAGTGGACTACTCAGGTCCATCTCGTCGATTACTTGCACAAACAAATGGGTGAGCCATTCCATTAATTGCGTCACTTCCTTCGTCTCCATTAGCGTGAACCCCAACTGACTCATCAACTTTGAGTTCTGCAGCAAGTAGAACTTCTTGGTCTGCTGCATTATTTTCAAGGTCAACACCACCTTTGCACGGAACCCCAAGTCATCAAGTAATGGCTGGTATAACTTGAGCCATATGGGATTGAATTTTGCACCCAGATTTTTCTTCAATTTTGCATGGTTGTAGATTAGAAAGTCTCGGTGAATTAAAAGGCATGCCAAAAAGTCAAGCAGTGTCATTGAAAGGTGCCATTTTTCCTTCGAGTTCACAAACAGTTTGATTTGCTTGAGTTGTTTTCCATACAGTGTTGACTCCATATCTTGCTTTCTGAGCTTCTTAAATGTTCGAAGGGCAATCAATGTTGGTTCTAGTCTTGCGTTGACTTGTCGCACTATGTCTAGCGACTTGTCACGAGGTTTTTTATCTACCTCAGATACTTGGTAAGGCATGAACCCTGCGTCCTCCTGGTCAAGTTGTACCCAATAGTTGTCGAACAACCAACCTAGAGCTTGCTTCAGGGCCTTCCTACAAAGGTCCAAGCTCGGTAAATGCTCATGTGTGCCCATGTGTCTCATTTCAACAAAGAAGAATGGCAACCCAATCTGTTGGGCCAAAGCATCTAACGGGATCACAGACTGGCCCAGTTGCATGGGATCCAAAAGACCATTGACAAATCTTATGAAAGAGGCAGCATACGTCAATTGAACGACACTGGAGTCAACATCTGGACGATCATTTAGTATCGCAGATGTAAGTATTTGCGTAGCTTCGACACCATGGGGAATCTTGCCTCTGCTCAGAAGTGCCTTGGTGCGCTGAATGGCACGTACTCGCAAATCTTTGGACTCGTCGAATTCAAAAAACCATTTCTTAAGGGTCTTGAGCTCTTCCACTGTTCGGTATGCCCTTACTATCGGGTTCTTATATGAATACGTCGTGGACATCACTGTCTGATTTGGTGATGAGTTTGAATATTGTGTAACCAGTGCACCAAATCTTAAGAAGTAAGATCACGTGATGAAATATGGGCTCGAAGTATACTGAAGAGGAAATGATATTGGTATGATAGTAAAGTCTGGCCGTTGTAGAGCGAATGGGAGGCTCTATGAAGTATCTGGAAGTGATTAGTTCCTCTTTGCAGATTACACCCTAAGTCATCAATCTGTTACTACTCAAGCATAGTGCACCCAGAGAACTGCTTAAAACAGATCCTTTGAGTTTAGAGCTTTTCATCGGAAACTATCTCTTAAATTCTGAATTCGCTCAACAAGAAACATGAGAAGGCAAATTGAAAATCCTTTTTTTTTTTTAAGGCTACCAAGTCTACAACTTCGCTTACTTCAGCTCTCATTCATACAAAATTGAATTGCCTTATACCTCTGTAAACGCAACTTCGCTCTATACTTTATCTCTTCATTTTATGCTTTCTTGATCTTCTAATGTTTCAATGCAACTTTATGCATTCTAAAGTACAATAGAGTACAAGCAAGTTCAATCACCATTCGACATTTAACCCCCGGCAAATTGCTGCAGTGTCTCCATGTTCGACTGAGCAACCTTTGTGGAGTCATATGTCACGCTATCGTACTCCAGACTTATAGTCTGCAAGACTAGAGTTTATAATTTTGATTGTTCAGTGTCACTCTTTGATTGGCAAATCCTCTGTTAGTGTAGTCGTAAGTTCATCACTTCGTCACTCATAATACATATCTTTTCATGCTCACTCATCTCTCATAATTATCATATCTCGAACAGACTCAACAACTGGTTTTGCTCAAAAGATAAGACTCTCTTTGGTGCAAGGTTGTCCTTGGCCACGTCCAATAATAACTCGTCCTCTTCAGCAAACGCAGCATCCCAACTAATGGCGACCACGCCGCACAACACTAGCACCAAGCCTATCAAGATCCACGTAAACTGCGCGTACGTAATTTTATGCTCCAGAAGCAACGAGTTGTACACCAAGTCATTGACAAGGTTGAAACCGTTGTATACCAAAAAGCAAAGTGGATACAAGATCAGGGTCAGCATCTTTTTGAGTCCCAAGTTGAAGGCTGTAAGCTGCAATCCTATAATTACGAGCATTGCGATAAGAAGAAAGTAGGCAGCCAAGTTATTCAATATCGACATCCCGCCCTTCAGGAGGATAGTTTCAACCACCACGTCGATCAACGATTTGGCAAAGAGAAACGTGTGCGCGGTGAGGGTTCCGCTGATGATACCATAGTTGAAGCCCTTCAACACTTTGTTTCTGGAGTACGCATTAGTAACCAAGAGGGCTCCGCAGAACATGAATGTACCTGTGAACCATACGACAAAGGCTGGCTCCAGCAACTTCTCAACGATTTGGGCAAATCTGTCGTCCAAACCGGTGGGAGGATCAGGATTTACCTGCGTAGAACCGTTGTAGGCTATGATAAAGGCACCTATTGAAATGCTCAAGGTTCCACCTCCTAACTTGTGTGTAAATGGTTCTCCCAACAACACACAACTAAGCACCGAGTTGAATATCAAACCAATACTCTGTAGAGGCAGCAAAATAATCAAAGGTAACGTGGTGATCTGGATCAACAGCCCAAATATGTTTGCAGTAATGAACAAAGCAAAACCAATGAACCACATATTTCGGCGCTGCTTCTGGTGTTGTAAATGGTGCTGGTGATGGTGGTGTCCATCAAAGTGACTGTTCGCAACCAGAGTCGTGCTGTCATAGTGCGACTCAAAAGTAGGATGTATCAAGTACAGTTTGCGCTGAAGAGTGATCCCAAGCGACTGGAGCGCAGACAGAACCACGGCCACACTGCAGCCTATCACAATCTGCAGCGAAGACGACATGTAGAACTCTATGAACGTGCTGTTTCAAGTTATCTACAAGTGTGTAAATGTTTGGGTCAATATGGCTTAGTCATATTTCTATATATGGAAATTTTAGCCAACACCAACACAACCAAATGGAGGACCGTGTGATTGAAGTATTAGACTTATTGGAGGAGAGTCCGCGTGAGGGTTTACGTAGGTTGGATCTGTTGTTGTATCTGCTACTTCCCCAGATTGAGAGGAGTTTGGGAGGGGGTGTTTCAAGTACTCTAGGGTCTTTTGTACTGCTACAGGATGATTTCCAGTACAATATTGCACTGAGGTTGGTGCCATGTTACAGGGGGGATTTCGACGAGGCTGATGTCCTTTTATGCAATAGGTTGCTACAGGGGTTACTTCTATTGCATCCCAAGTCGCGCAATGTGTTTCACAGAGGAAGTAGCATGAGGTTGTTGTTGGGCCATTTGCAGAGGGCAACTTCTGTGCCAGTGACAGTTTCGTTGATTTCAACCATAATCCATGTGTGTCTAAAAGACTTGAGGAACTTCAGGGTGTTTGAAGCGGAAGGAGGTTGTGGAATCCTCATCAAGAAATTCAAGATGTCTGAACAGGAACTGCTGGCAGTCAACTACAAGATTATAGAGTTTCTTATATTTTACTTGGTGGACGAAGGAGAGGGAGCAGATGTAAGAAGTATAAAGGAGAAGTCGGGGATGTTTAGGAAGGAGTTTCCCGAGATAGACAGTTTGATTGAGAATTTGAGTGAATTGGATCTTTAAGAGAATGGGCGAACGAGCGAAGCGAGTGAGCAGAACTTATACACTATCAGTAGAAGAATTGTGAATAGAATCATGGTCATCAAGTTGGTTAAAATCGATTAACAATATGAAATATCCAAGTCAATTGAATTCTACTACTGACTACACTAACTGAATTTTGATTCGCTTTTCAACATGGGTGCAAATTTGACACATGCATGATCGATATCCCTAACTTCTATTCTTGGAATCACCCTAAAAATGATGATAGGATTGGATTCTAGTGACGATGAAGAGTTCGAAGACACCATCAAGAACAGAACCATGATTGAAACTCTGTTGGTTCAAAACAATACCACAAAATGATATACATGGCATTGAATGAATACTGAAGTTCGGTATATGCTTAATAAATGGTGTTTGGAAGGTGTTTAAAGTAGATCTTTGTTAGGAATATGCCTTGGATCATGCCCATTGTTCCCTCTTCACACTCTCTTCTCTTTGAACTGTATAATTTCGGACTTCAGATATGTACCTGCATTACATCCACTTAATTATAATGTCACCTCATAACTCAAGTAGACAACACATGTAGATCATGATACCTGTACCTCATACCAAACAACCCCTAACTGAAATTTACCGTCGGAAACACTATCCTACCACTACCCAACCAAATATTCACTTCCCACTGCCATGCACGCCAACTCCTCACTCCTCTTTCTTCAACTTGTTTGAGTTCGCGCAAAATCAACAAATTCAAACTAACACCCTGTAAACATTATGACTGAACCTACTGAGCTCAATGGAAAAAGGACCCGTCCAAGCTCTACTGTGCTTCCAGCTGGTCCCTTGGGTGTTTCTAGTGCCACTACTGCCGGTGGAATTTCAGGTGTACTGAAGAGAGCGTCGTATGACTTTAGTGATACGGTTTCCAGAGTTTCCATCATAAGACAGTTCGAGCTCTATTCTTCTCCCCAATTGAATGAAGCTTCTGATTTGTTTACCTTGAACCCCGACAATAAGTTTGTTGTGCCTCCAGAAGTCATCAATGTCGATGAAGAAACTGAAGCTGAACCTGTTGACTATTCAGCCATGGAACTGTTCTGGACAGAAACAATGAACGAATTCCACAACGAAGTCATCAGAGATGGCAAGGTTATGGAATTGGAGCACCACTTGGTCGAAGGTATCCCTCCACACACCAGAGGTGCTGTTTACCTCAAGTTCATGCAGATAAGATACAGATTCAACAATAAAGAAAGCTTTGATAACTTGTTGAAACGCGCCAGATCACACCCAGATTCATACATTGAAAGATTGAAGTTGGAACGTAAGGATGTATTGAAAGTATTCAACTACTACAACAACGAGATCCGTGTTGATTCCAGCAACGGAATGCCCCCGCTCTCTCCGATTGACTCAGAAGAAGGGGAATCCCCACCAAACACATTCATAGTGCATATCTACAAGATCTTGGAGTCGATTCCCGGTCTTAAGGATCAGGAAATGCTTTTCTTACTTCTCAAGATTAACAAGATGTTCAACATGTTGATCAAGGATGAATTCTTTTACAAGTTGAACCGGTCATTGGAAGATTTATTGAACGACGTGTTCTTACACTTGAACGTTCAGGGTGTCAACTTAATCAACTTCTACAAGAGAGTGTTGTTCAACTTCTTTGAAGAGATGGTGACGGATGTGACCAAATTGTTGGATTTCGTAGTGTTCGAAGGCTTCGACTTTATCTTGCGGTTGATTGTATGGCTCTTCAACGCCAACCGTGAACGCATCATGGCGTTAGAAGGAGACGAGTTGAACGAGTTTGTCAACCTGCTGGAATTCTTTGCACCTCAGATTGAATGGTACCAAGTGTTGCAACAAAGCCCTTCTATCATCAAGTATGAGAATGAGTACCACCTTATAAATATCAACTCCTTGAACAACAACGAGTTAAGGAACTTGAAGGAGGTCAACTACGACTTGAACTTGAAGATCAACGATGTAAAGAAGCAGTTGTCCAACTTGGAGGTAATCCATTCTGAGATCTTGGAACAGAATGAATCGATAAAGTTGGAGGTGAATGAAGAACAAGCAAAGAGAGAAGACTTATTGTTGATGAAAGATGATTTGCAGATGAAGTACGGAAACTTGACCATGAAGGAGAACTTGAAGAACACAATCAAAGCAAACAAGGAGTTTGCTGTGAGGAATAAGGAATTGGAAGACCAGATTGCTGTTCTCCGGAAACTGATTGAAGAGAAGAAGTCGAAGATGGCTAAGTTTGTCAAGATCAAGTAGTTCTGAAGGATGAGCTGTCTATATAACTAATCAGTACCTCACCAAGTGAAGTGACGAGCTCAATAATATACAGAAATTGAGAAGCAAAGGTGGTCTTTGTAGTTGTATTTGTAATTCTACTTGATTGCATGTGATTGAAGGAAGAGATAACTACAGTACAATAAATTTTAGTATGTTTAAAGTATAAATCTATATATTTTGTTTGGTATTCTTTAATTTCTTAAACTTTTTAATAACCCTTTCCTCTCCAAGGTAGTAAAGGAAAGCGTCCTTGAACCGTTGTCTTCTACTGGTTTTTAACTTGAGTAAGCATTCTCTGGTGAACTCATCATTTCTCCTTTTTGTATCCATCTTGATCCAGCGTTCCTTTTCTGTCATATTGGCAAATATGGGATAAGGTTTTGCAGCCACCCAAAGAAGCGGGTTCAGGTAGTATTTAAAAGGATTGTTAGAGCCAAGAGGTACCCGAGGAGAAGATGTTAGTATTTCTTGTATTTGTAAACCTGGAGAAGCATATAATGTGTCTGGGGTTGAACAAGTTGCTGTGAGCTTTGTTTCTGTGGCAGCTGGAGCAATATCAATCTCTTGGTTTGGGTCTACTCTCTTGAAGAGAGTTCCCCTTTTGAACCAAGAGCAGCATGATTTTGCTTCTGTGGAAGAAGCCGAAGTAGTATTCTTGGAAACGTCTGGGCCTACTCTCCATTTGAGAGTTCCCCTATTGAACTTTCCAAGTCTACCAAATTTTGCTTCTGTGGCAGTCAGAGCACTCTTAGAAGAGTTTGGGCCTACTCTCTTGAAGAGAGTTCCCCTTTTGAACCTTCTAAGACCAGAGTTTGCCTCAGCTTCAGCAGGAAAAGTGGTATCTTTCGAAGAGTTTGGGTCTATTCTCTTGAGAATTCCCCTTTTGAACCTTTTAAGTCTACCGACTTTTGCTTCTGTGGCAACCAAAGCAGTAGCATTCTTGGAAGAGTTTGGGCCTACTCCCCTGAAGAGAGTTCCCCTTTTGAACCTTCTAAGTCTACTAATTTTTGCTTCTGTG